>CM059206.1:19742214-19779714 GCA_030347435.1 Clarias fuscus | reverse complement strand
TTTGAAAAAAAAAAAAAAACAAGGAAGGGGCCCCAACCTGTTTAAATGTCATGTCTGAATTACGGATTGAATAGTGAATCTTCTCCAGGGATAAACGGGACACAATATCTCTGAGCCACTGGGCATGAGTGGGTGACGTGGCATCCTTCCACTTGAATAAAAGAGAACACCTGGCCAGGAGTGTCACAAAAGACAATAAACACAGTTTAGCTGGAGATGGACGCTTATCTTCCTCTCCAGTGATACCACAAAGAGCAAGAAGAGGGTCGTTTCAAGATTGCATTTCAATATGTATGACAAGGTTTGAAAGACGAATTTGGGCATGTCCAATACATAGAAATAAGAGACCCTTCTCCGGTTTTATATTTATCACAGCAAGGATCGTCTGGGTAGAAACGAAGGAGCTTAAGCTTGGAGAAATGAGCACTGTGTACAACCTTAGGCTGTAATAATGGGTCCCAGGTTTAAAACCCCAGCATCACCAAGTTGCCATTGTTAGGGCCTTGAACAAGGCCCTTAACTTTCAACCCTTAACTGCCCAGATGTAAAATGAGATAAAAATGTAAGTTGCTCTCGATAAGGGTGTTTGTGAAATGGCATAAATGTAGAATAAGATGTGATCACCTGCTCATGCCAACTTGTGAACTGCACAGATATTAAAGTTGTGAATCACAGGTAGTCTGTTATGTCTGTTGATTCAATTAGGTCTTTGGTCACTTTTTTAATCGATTCATTTCAATAGCACTAATGCTTATTGTCTGATTTGTCTCAAGCAGCTATATTACTTTTAGATCTTGAAGTATTACAAAACTACTAAAAGTATTTAATAAACATTGAAATGCTGTGCAGCTTCTGTTGTTGGCTGTTTAAATTTAAAGTCTCATACAAAGTGATGAGCTTTTTTTTTTCCCAGCCAATTATCCCCCCCACACTGCTGTAGGTGATGGTATTGCACCAACTGAAAGAAGAATAACATTGCGTAGAAAAGATTTCTATATTCACTGTGCTACCCAGCAACTGCTAGGTGGAGTATTTTTCTTGTATGTTACTCTCTGGACCATTCCATTCATTCTCTTTTAGATTATTTTACATGGTATACACTGTAGGGATGATTTGATCTTAAAGCTCTTACAAAAATTTCCATGATATGAACACTGTTAAAAATTAATATTTTTATTCTCTTCACCTGGAGAAAAAAGTGTCATCATTCCGGTGCGCTCTAGCAGAAGTTCACCTATGTATATCACCTATGTATATTACCACAGTAACATGCATCATAATCATGTCCTTATAGCCACTTTTTCCAGCTTGTTACAAGCCATTATTGGATTTGCTGGTACCAAAACAGCAAAGAAAATAAATGCCCACTAGCATCTCAGCTGCACACGTGTAGAAAAGAGCAGTGTTAAATGTACAGTGTGAAGTGGTATATCTACAGAATCAGTCAAAACATGCATGAAATATCCACGTACATAACCATGCATAGAAAAACAAAGGATACAACCAATATACCCAGTAACTCATGAGGCCTAATAGACAATTTTATTACATTTTAAATTAAATTAAACATTTAATGCTACCTTTACAGCTGGAGACGACCAGGTTTGATGTTGAGCACAAGAATTATATCGTAAAAGTTTTTGATCACTGAAAGAAATGTCTGAAAAAATTTCATAGGATATGTATCCCGACATGTGTTGAAAATTAAGGTTATTTGGGTTAGGGTTAGCAATCGACACTGTTTTCAGAATGATTTTAATCATTTTAGGGATAACACAAATTTCTAATTTAATCACGAAGGTCAAATTTATGATGTTACCTTATGTTATACTTGAGTGGTAACACAAACAAATGCCACGTTTCTTCTTATTTGTGTTTATCGGTGGATTGCAAGCTAACTAGGCGCATACTGCCACCTACTGTATCGGAGTGTGGCGATACAAAAGTGTACTCGAGGAGGGGTCAAGCTGACCAGCGAGGGAACTGAAAGGGTTCCTCTAAGTTCAGCCAGTGATGACGAATCAGCACAGATGCCCACATGATCAGCCGTAAACAAAGCAGCACTAACACTTGGCTTTAAATGTGATGTACTGTATATACTGTACGTATACTCTAGTACCTCATCGCTGATGACATGGATTGTTGGAAGACGTTTAATGAAAATATATACATCACTCCTCACAGTTAGCTGGCTAGACTGTTGCTAACAAAAGATGAAACGTGGTGGTCTCTTTTGTTGTTGTTGTTTTTTCTTGACCCCTTACTTTGTAGCTCAAATGAACAGATGTCAACTGGCTTTGAATGCAGCTTATACTATTATTTCTTAGTGCAAATCTAATAATAGTTGCGGAGCATGTAGTTTTCAAACGAGAGCTTATATAATCTTAGACTGTAAGTGTATGATATGAAACACAAACTGTAATTTGTCTCCGCAGTTTTCTGAAGTGGCTACAGTTGATTTTGTCTTATGGTCACCATTTCTTTCCCCAGCCTCATTTTTTTTACACAGAACTGGTGCAGAAGTACAACCAGGCATTCATTTAGGGTTATGACATCATCCTTCCTCCATGACAGACGGCCAAAAAAGAACATGGCTGCTTCTGTCTGTGGCCCCAGTCATGCCGGCTATTACATGATTGCGCTTTACAGTCTCTAAGTGTTCTCTCAAGCTTTGCCCCAGTCGTTCCTTGTGAGAATGATTTACTGGACAAAAAAAAGGTTCAGGTGTTGAACGAGAGACGAATGGAAAAAGACAGTGACGTTAGACTGTACTCTCTCTCAAGGGACAAGATGTAGGGAGAGGACATGGATGTGTGATTTTGTCCCCTTTTATTATTCCTCTGTACTCAGCCAGTAAATGTAGCCCATATTGAGTGTAATCAAGTTACTCCGTCACTGTGTTTATAAAATGCATTTCCGTTTCTTCCTGTAACTTAATTTTAGGGACTTTTATCTGTTTACGCAGCATTTTATGTATTCAGGTGGAGCACAGTTGATGCAGGAAATGATGCAAATGGACAACAGTCTGGAAGCTGTGTGATATGTGCTGATGAGTCGATAATAATAGCAAGATTACGCTGTTGTTAGCTTAAGAAGTCTTGTGCAATCAGTAGCGAAGACCTTTAATGCACATATAGTGCAAACACACTCAACACATTGTGTGCTTTAATGGTTGTTTGATTAGAATATTTGTTAGATTTTTCTGTACACTGGCCCATTGTGGCTCATATTACCTGTGTGAATGAGACGTATTGTAAATGTCTGCTCTATGTGGGACAGGTGAGTGGCTGGATGTTAAATTTAAATTTCTTTATACGTGCACAATGAAAAGTGTCCCATCTTGGGTAGATGATTAGCCACTGCTGGGGAGTGTCTTTAAGACACATCTGACTAATAAGGACAGTTTCGCATCATAGTCATGTCTTTGGACTGCACTGATACAAACAGTTTCACTATGATGGCTCATGACTGCAGTTTTCCAAACAGTTTTAGGACTGAAATTTCCACGGACAGTTTCGTACCAAAGTCTATATATATATATAATAAAAAAAAAATGTAAACTGAAAGTGATAAACTTTATATTAACTGAAAGACATTTCTGATTATACGATGGTACTTATACAGACCGTATAGAATACAGTTACAGAAGGATTTTAATTATAATCAAGCCATATGGTATCACCTAAATGAGGATGGTTTCCTTTTGAGTCAGGTTCCTTTCAAGGTTTCTGTCATGTAATCTCAGGGATTTTTTTTTCCCCTTTTCGAACTGAAGCGGATGATTTTGGAACTGAATCGTCATTCCAGCTCAACAAGCAACTGTTCTTGGCCGCAGCACCATCTGGGAGGTTTTTAACTCAAGCCTCCGTACATCACTAAACACGTCCGGATCAGCCTCTAGTATATTAGACGTTTTTTATGATGAAGTGAATTCTACGGCATGGAATTTGCTCGTTCATGAAAAAAATCCTATATTAAATTACAATGCAACAAGTGCTGCACTTTATGATATTAAATATAAAATTATTATAATATTAAATTTATTCTGTAATTTAACATATTTTTTTTTTAGGAGGATTTCCAAAATAATTGGGAGTCATCAATTTCATGAATGTGTGGGAGCAGGATTCAAAAATGTCTCGAGTACACCTCTACACTTCATGCAAAGTGATCTGAAAAAATGCAGTCAACTGTAGAATTGGCTTCATTTCATGTGCAATATTTTCAGACTAACAAAGTACAAAGTTACGCTGCCTTCTTCATGGTTTGCTGTAATATTTTCAGCAGACTAATATAGGAAAGGAAATATGGTTAGGTAGAGAAGGTTTAGTAGATTGTAAATAGCTTTGAGAGTTTAAGATTATAATCCTTTAGGATTAACGTGACCTCTTGAAACTGGATTAAAATTAAGTCACAATGAAGAAATTTCTTTGCAAGTACTTTGCACCTTTGTCTTTCAACAATGTAAAGCTCTGTTATGTGAGGTCGAATTTTCTATAAGTCATTCGTCCTTTAACATTTAATTTGAATCGCAAAACCTAAACCTTAACTAAACTGTCTTCTCTGCTCACTATAGACTGTAGAAAAAGCATCGGGTTAATAACTATTGTTGTGAACTTTTCATTTCCCTCTTTAAAAAAAGAAAAAAGTATTATTTGCGTTCCCTTCAGCTCTTATTGTGAAATTCATGTGGTCATTTAAAATGGGTAGTGATATACATCTCGCCGTACCATTTAAGTGCGGCTGGAAACTTTCTACAAGTGCCAGAGCTGCTAACCGTATAGTGTTTTGCCTGAGCTAGCCTGCTTAGAACATGTATGGACGTAAACAATTATAACAAACCCAACATTAAGTCCTAATTGGCAAATGAGTCATTCCTCAGCTTCTGTCTTCCGTTTATAGGTTGCTGCTGCAGATATGTGCCGTTCCTGATCACGAGGCGGCCAAAAGAGAACTGCCAGGATCAGAGGTAAGTTCACATCTGACTCTTTCTGTTTTTTTTTCTTTCTCTCCTTGTTTTTACTTAGTGCTGAGGTTAGAAAAGGAATGCAGACGTTTTGTATTCACGATCAGTTTCTAAGGACAGGCTGAAATGGATCAGGCTACAGGCTGCTTCTTGAAAGAACATTAAAGTAGACTTTAAATAATCTTTCCTGACAAATACTGTGTAATTTAGTCCAAAATTCAGATTCGTCTTTGAGCTATCTGGACACCAGGACACATTTTTAAGACATTCACTGTGCACAGTCACACGAGCCCTCTGGCCATGTGCCTTAACACAACACTTATGACAAATGCATTTCCGAAACCACAACCCTGCACTTTTTAAGCGCTATTCCTAGTGTTAAGGTCTGCTTTCATTTATCCTGGAGCGAGGGCACGGGGCGGTCTTCCAACAGTAGCATTTAGCCATTTGTTTTCATATTCGTTTTCCTTTTGTTAGCTCTCCTCCTCCCTGCCTTCTGTGCCATCACGCTTTAATCTGGGCCTGAGCTCGGGTGTCTTTCTCGCTTTTTGGTGGGTTATGTAAACTGCTACTGTTTCCTCTTTTTGTCTATTCCCAGTCTTTCCTTCTTCTCTTAACCAGGCACATATGCATGCACATTAATACACTAAATGCCCTCTGTTTTTGAACCTGCTAGGAAAGAAAGTTGATACGATTAGGACATGCATGCAGTCTATCACTAATTTGCTTCTTTCTAATATGTTGGCGTTTTGTGTTCTCTTTCTCCAATTTATTGGACCACTATTTAGTTTAGCTCCCCTATTAGAAAACTAACTCCAGGGTGGCCGTTGACGGGGTCATGCACTAGAGAGCTGACCGGCAAGGAAATGCACTTTCCAGAATATCCGCCCATAGCAAATATAGTGTCATAGGGACTGGAAAACGGCAGTCTCAGTCTATCTGAAATGTTTAGGAAAAGCACATAGTAGCTCACAAGATTATTTATTTTGTTTGTTTTTCACCTTGTCCATGATTCGGTCATCTTCAGAATTAGCAGTAACCAAATTATATGCCCAAAAAGAAATTATTTATAGATTTCTATGTATATATTATTGTAACTTCCTCTGGGGAGGGCTAAACTAGAAAGTGTTTGCCAGGGCATTTGCCATTTTTCCTATAAATTCATCCTGGTACTATCCAGGTTTGTTAGTATAAAAAAATATGAGGTTTCACTGCTTAAATGCCCCGCCTATTAATTTCTGATACTACTGCCATTCATTTTTTTAATTGATGCTTAGTATTGAAAAAAATAACAGTGTGGTATTATTAGTACATTTTAACTGATTTGCATGGTTAATTTAATAGTTAATTTGTTAAAACAACATTCAGTGCCACCAGTGTTAAAACTGTAGGGATTATATTCTGACATTGTGAACAAAACATCATGCCAGAAAGTGCTAATAATATGTCAGAGAATGCTACATCCAGTAAAAACCTGTGTTATGATTTTTGCATTGTTGCCACAGTTCAGTACTGTAAGTAGTCAATATTGGTAAGGTAGCACAGACCGATGGATATAATGAAACATGTTTGCTACTGTTTGGGAACTCTAAAAAGGTAGGAGAAATTTACACAACATGCCACGTCCTCTTTATTACTGCTCAGGTATAAACCTTAATCTGTTTGCATACTTATGTTTGTTTGCACATGTACTGTTCATGGATTAATAGTGACTAAATGTTCAGTAGGCTAATCAAAACACAAGAGTCAAGTCTAGGCAGACCAGTCTTCTCCTGTTTGGCTGTTTAATAATGCGATGTGAAGCATGTGGCACTAGCCTGATCAGTCAGTTCTGCTTATGCACAGCACATTTTAAGAGGAATTTATGTGAAAACTAGGCAAAAGTGAGGTCTGTTAACTGCACATAATACCATGGGCGTTCAAGTCAATCCAGGACTGTTGATCGTGCAGAATAACAGAACACATTTATGAGGGTAGAAACTACTCTTATTTCTCTGTTTAATCCCCGTCTACACTAATGCACTTATCCCCAGCCTTTCACTAGTTCTAGGCATCATGGGAAAAGATTTTCTCAGTACGCTGGAGGCATGATCTGACTGCCTGCTTCATGTCTGGTCTCACAGGAACCTCTTCTCTCTCCTTTCATGGCCCAATCATGTGGGAATGGCTTCGACTGAGGTCAGAACTGTATGGTGAATATAGCGATAACTCCTAGCCAAGTTCCTGTAATGTGCAAGAACGCGTTTGGTGATCAAACCAGGACGTTTACTTTTCTTTTTTTTCTTTTTTTTTCCCTATTGAAGGAACTGGCCATTAAAGGAGTTCTTGGATGACCCAAAGCACTCATGTTCATGGCTCCAGCATACTGAGAAACTTTTCTACCTTGATGGTATCCTAGCAATAGTGAAATATCCAGAATATGTGCATTTGTGTAGCAGGGCATTATGTAGGACAATAAAGGGAGTTTTTTAACTCTCACCGTGTTCTGTTCTTGTGCAAAATTTAGAAGTCCAGGTTTTGCTTCAACACACCTTGTATTAATACTGAATACGAAGTGTCTTTAGATTGTTGTAAGGATTTCTTGCTGTCTAATGGTTTTATCAATCTAATTGGCTTACAATGTTAGAACATGGCTTCACAGTAGACCTTAAGTAGAAGCAACAGACAGCAGAGACAGGATCGACAGAACGAGGTTGGATCACGTACGTTTCCATTGAAGCAACTGAAAGCAATGTGCGACAGTGTGTGCTGTGCTGATTTGTACAGGAGTTACTGTACATCAGGAGGTTTCCGTAAACTGAGGCCAATCCTTGTGCCCTGTCTCTGTGTGTTTACTCAGCTGCACTCACTCGAACAAAAACACGCGCACACACATGTTCATCAAAATATATTGCTGCGCTCACCCACCTATCTTCTTTGTTCACGACGCACACACACACACACACACACACACACACACACACACACACACACACACACACACACACACACACACACACACACAGCAGAGATTAGGTTCAGCAGACAGGCATTAAATTACACCTAGTGATCAGGGAGCACTGAGTGAATGGAGTGTATGTGTGTTTATACTGTGTGGATATAAATCTGTACTGTGTGGCTATAAATGAATTTTTATCTGCGGAAGGGGAAGTCTGTCCTCCTTAATCTGTTAATCAACACTTTACAGAGATCTGACAGCCCGTGTAATACGATCACTACTACCCACATACAGTAAACTTTACCTCCATGCATGGCTGTACAGAATGTACATGATGCTGTTATCTAGTGGAAGGTAATAATGTCGGAAAATCTAATCACAATACTTGATATTTGGGAAGCATTTCTGCTGCCTGTTCAAAAAAAAGGTTGCCATTTAAGAAGGATCAAATTATTGGGCTGCATCACACAAAGAAAACAGCTAAGGAAATTTTATATTTGTGGAATTGGGTTAAGAAACCTTCAAGACATTATAAAACCTTGAAGGATCATGATGAACTGTCAACTTTGTGGAGGAAATGTGGTCAGAAAAAAACATGAATGAATATCACTTAAACGCATGAAGATGCATGGTAAAAATAAATAGGAAAAAACTGAGAAAGTAAGAGCATTTCCTTAAGCAGTAAGGAATGTGATGAGAACTCACAGAATTAGGACTAAATTGCTGTGTGGCTATAAGAAAACTTCTTCTTAGTGAGAGTAATCAGGAAAAAAAGACGTCAGTTTGCTAGAGAACATAAAGATTGGACTATGGAAAACTGTGATGTTGTCTGATGAGTTCAGTTTGATCCTATCCATCCTCCAGGTTAATGGGTGTGTCAGGTCAGGCGTAGTGGCCACTGTACAAGCCTCTGGAGACAGTGTTATGATCTGAGGTTACTTCAGTAGGTCAGGTCTACGCCTGAGCCATTGTGTTAGAATAAAATGAAGTCAACTGATGACCTGAATGTTCTGAATGACGAGGTTCTCACATCTATGGCGTGTTTCTTCCCTGATGGTACAGTCATATTCCTGGACTCAAATTGTGAAAGAGTGGTTCTGGGAGTATGAGGAATCATTCTGACACATGAACTGGCCACCACATTGTGTGCTGTAATCAAAGATAGAGTTGATTTAATGAAATCTTAGTGTGCAATCTTTTTTTTTTTGGCCATCCTAACTTTTCATTGAAGTGGGCATTTTTTATAGTTTCTTTCCATTTCGTTTTTTTCTTTTTTCATTTGGCATCACTGATCTCTGCGCAACCAACTTCATGTATAGTTGTAAATCAGTGAAGCCATCAGGCACTTGATTGCTGCATATACTCTGCCTGGCCCCCAAAAAATAAAAGTCAAAGAAGTACAAAGAAGTAAAGTAAAAAAAAAAAAACAACCATCAAGATCCCTTTTATTGCTAGAATTGGGTAAGAACTGTCCAACACATTATTAAAACCTGCAAGGACACTGCTGAACCATCAACTTCATGGAACAATGTAGTTCGGGAAAAAAAAGTCACGAATGACTTGAGCGGGGATCATTTTAAATGCTTGTTGAAGTTCATCATAAAACATCCAGGGTAAAGATTACTGCTATGCTTGATGGTAAAAATAAGAGGATTTCTACACACACAATGTGACAAGAACTCATTTGGTTTTGGCTGAACATACAGCTGACTATCTGAATGTACTGAAAGACCAGGTTATACCATCCATGGTTTATTTCTTCCCTGATGGCAGGGGCTTATTCCAGGACACAAACTATACAAAAAAAACTTTATCAGGCAGATTACATGGTGTGCGTTTATGGTAGACCATTTTTCTAAACCAGAAATGTGCAGGTAAGTGGGAAAATGAAACAGTGGAAAATAAAATGTATCACAGTACTGTCATGTTTCTTTATATACTGTATATATAAAATAAGCCTGAAGATACAGTTTAAAAATTGGTTGTTTATGTAACAACCTCAGCAGCAACCTCATTTCCCCTCTCGTCTCTTCCAACCACTCAACATTCAGCATCAGCAGTATATTAATCACCAGTCTGATCTTCTATCATCATCTGTAACTGCTTCTCATTGCTTCATGCCTTAAGTTAGATGGTTGTGTATGCTTTGATGGTTCATAGGTTACTGTGTGGCTTAACAAACAAACAAACAAACAAACAAAAAACATTCCTCTGGTACTGGTGAGGTACAGGGAGTGGACTGAAAATGAGAGCCAAAATTTCCTTCATGAAGCTTGGAAAACTGTTCCTCAAGAATAGATTAAAACTACAAGAGAGTCTGGCTCTTTGGAAGCAAAATATGAAGAAATGACGGGTAGCTCCAGACTTCTGCACACCTACTGGACGTCTTTGGTTTATGTCACCTTGCAGTGAGCCGTTTTCTAAACGTCAGCACGTGAAAGGAGCATTGTGTTTCTGATGGACTGGAATGAATAAGATAAGACTTTTAAAATAATTTATAACAAATAATATACCAAGATGCTGTAGACTTGTTTCTAAGAACTGCTGGTGTAATCATTAAGACCATATCACATGACACTTATTCACAAAATGCTCATACTGAATGTCCTTTTAACATACTTGTCCCTCTTTACAGTGTAGTGATGTTATAGTATAGAGCTGTAGAAGAGAAATGATTTATAATCACACAATCTCATTCACCAAAAAGAGGATGCGGTCCATTCGGAAGAAGGTTTTAACCTCATATCTACTAAGGGAGTTTCTCCTCCCCATTTTGGCTTCCTCATTTGGGATCTGTTTCCGGATTTCTGTACAATGGTAAATTGAAATGAAGGTGATCCGAGTCTGACTGGTTGTTACCTTATTTGTTATCGGTTATTTCGCATTTAACCGAAATAAAGCAAAAAAAAAAAGAAGGTGACTGGATTAGTCAGTAGTTACGACATTAGTTGTTCAAATGATCATCAGTGGTGTAAAGGCAACTGATACAAAATCTCTAATGAGAAAATGTGAATATATTGCAATATTGGCATCGGTCATAATATACAAACCTGCTGTTCATAGAACGTAAAAGAAGCATGTGTTTCTCTGTGCAAACCGGTATTCGCCCAGAAGATCTGCCTTATGTTATGAAGCGTACACTCTCCACCCACACAAAGTGCCTGATAGTAACTGCCTCTTTAATTTAATTAAAATCTTGAGTAATCAGCTGAATCAAGCTCGGCATTTGTTGACTCTGCTAAGCGTGCACATACATGTGAAGAGCAGCGCTGCCCGATCTTTCTCCTCTTTTTTTCCTACAACTCACACTTGTTGTTCCATGGGCCACACCCCTACTTCTGTGCGTGTCTTTCTCTATTAACCTCCTCTCATTCTTTTTTCCCCCCTCATCCTGTCTGCTTTTTCTTTTTTCATCCATAAATCCAAGGTGACTCCGTCCTCGACGTATGAGCTGTGCAGAAGAAAGATGACTGTTATTGGTATAAGCGGACGTGAGTAATCAAATCAGCTCGTCTATCATCTTGTTGTCCTGCGCTCTTGAGCCATGTCTTCGTTTCAGTCAGACGTGGACTGTGTACCGTCTGATCACTGGAAAGGGAGAGGAAGAGAGAGAGAATAATGGACGTGTGAGGTTTGCAGAGTTGGGGTGAATGAGAAAGAGAGAGTATAGGGGAGAGTGGCAAAGACAGAAAGAGCAATGGAGAGACAGAAAGAGGCAGAGAGAGAGAGAGAGAGAGAGAGAGAGAGAGAGAGACTCATCTGACAGGGACACAGTTTTTCCTTGTCGTCTCGTGTCCGTTGCAATGTCACCCCATCTTTCTTTCTCTCCTTCTTTTTTTATTACTTTGATGTCTGGTAACACAATCATTGTCCTGAATCATAATGAGCTGAAAGAGCATTTGGACAACACACACACAATTTTGTTTAATTCATTTGTTCATTCCGTGTATGATTCACACACAGGTGTATTTTGTACCAGACTATCAAGGTCAGAGAGAGGGAGGGGAAGAGAGAGAGAAGGAGAGAGAGTTTTTTTTTTTTCTCATTCATGTACTAGTATTGAGGGTTTCATTTCGAATGTGTTTTAAATATTCATCAGAGCTTCCATGCTCATTACAACACTGGATTTACTTGGAACTGAAACACACCACACACTTCCTATTTTACTGCATCCCACAAAGCATGCTTAAAAACCTCATATTTTTCATAAGTATTCCAACAGTTTCAGCTGTTTTTAACTTCACTTGGATTCAGAATTTGGACCTCAGCTACAATTTAAAAGGATCACACTCTCACCTGCTCTCTCAGCAATTCCCCCGGCATGTTTTTAGAAGAGAAAACAGCTTGCAGAACTTTACAAGTAACCTGAGCGCAGGATGTTACGATATATTTGTTAATTAGCATGAACAACAATTTAGACTTGTTTCTCTAAGCTGAGAGAACAGAAAGCTGTCGGGGCAGATTTAAGATCTGTAAGCTACTGTCTTCATATACCCTTTTATATAATTCTTTTTAGTGCACATACACTAAATGTGCACTAAACACATTTACATTGACAAGAGATCCACTGGATTGAAACAAAGTCCGGACTGCTATTTTAAGGGAACTTCACTGCACACTCGTGAGTGTGTATAAAGATTATGTGTGAAGTGACATAAGGCATTTTCACCCTGGTTTTTTTTTTTTTGTTTTGTTTTGTTGCAAGATTAAAAGAAAGATTCAGGTATATTGTTTTTTTTTTCTTTTCATTCATGTACCCTCACCTTTTCCTCTTGTCTGGATGTATTCAGTATGATTTTTTTTTCGTGCTCTGCTTTTCTCTTTGTTGAGGGTGTGGGCGTGTGATTCAGACACCAGTCTGATGTGTTCAGCGATCGCTGTCAGGTGTGTGTTTGTGTTTACATTAAGGGTGTGGATGCGTGACAGGCTCATCTCCCAGAGGACAAGGGAAGCGTCTGGTTGCTCTCCTCCACCTCTAGACCCTGAGGCCTCCAAAGCCGAGCTGACAAATTGGACTGCGTCTCGTCACCTCAGCATACTGAAAGCACAGACCCCTTCCATTACACATCTTCTCGGGAGCATCTGATTAGACCATTAAGTTCAGCCTGGTGATGGAAAAAGCAGTCCGGTTTTATCAAATGCAAGGAGCTAAACATAGTGGGTTTGATGTATTGAATCAGATAAGTGAGCACGAGGAGATAAAATAAATAGGATAAGAGAGATAGATGGTCCGCCTTGTGTATTGGAGTGGGTGGGGGTTGGATGGAGAACGAGGCGGTATGGTAAATGTGAGAGAGGCTTTATTTAAACATTGTAATGGGAGATTTGTGAGCTTTTGCAAGAAACAAAATTGGGGCCATGTAGACATCTGTGTCTGTGTTAGTGGATCAATAATCCCAGGTGGTAATTGGGTCAGTGCCAATATGAGGTGTGTGATGGAGTCTATATCAGCTTGTATCTTATATCAGCTTGACCTAAAGGGATGGGAATCACCGGGGCCACCCGATCCGATATCATCACAATACCAAGGTGTCGATTCCATTCGTGTTGCGATTTTGCAAATATCCTATATTTTATATATGCTATTACCATCTCAAGTCAAGTCAAGTCAAATTTATTTATAGCACATTTAAAAACAACCGAAGTTGACCAAAGTGCTGTACAATGATAATAAATAAAAACAAATAAAAATAAATAAAAATAACTAAGAATAATAATATTAATAATAATCATCATCATCATCATCATAATACAGAATTAAACAGCATAAAAAAATAAAAAAAAAATGAAAATGACTATGTAAAAAGTAAATAAAATGAATAAAAGGGAATCAAATGTCTCAGCCAGGTGTAAAGGCCATTGAAAAGAAATGAGCTTTCAGTCTGGATTTAAAAGTTTCTAATGTAGGTGCTGCTCTAATATTAAAGGGTAAACCATTCCATAATTTAGGCGCAGCGACAGCAAACGCTCGGTCACCTCTGAGCTTTAATCTAGACCTCGGGACAGAGAGGAGTAACTGGTCTGAGGATCTGAGATTTCTAGATATAGTGTGTGGTTGTAAAAGCTCAGAGATGTACAGAGGTGTGCATCTGTTTTCTTTCTTTTCTTTTTTTAAGGTTTTGGTACAATTTTAAACAAACATCGTAACACTTTGCTCCTGCTGTTCTGCCTGCTAGTGTGTGCATAAATTAGAGCCACCTGTAGGATTATAGAGGAACTGCAACATTTTACCACTTGCAAAAATGCAAAAATATATCAAATTTATTTTTAAAAATCAATTTTAGATACATGAATTGCTACACAAAAGAATTGCAGTATGTAACTTAATCAATCTCATTCACTAATCCCTGCTGGCTGTTATCACCCAAATGAATTTCCCTGTTGCGTCATCTCGGGAAGTTTTTCCTTGCCACCGTTGCCCTCGGCTTGCTCATCAGGAACTAACTGATAATTATGATTTTATACACATTCCTTCACAGTTACTCTTATTAAGCTAATGAGAGAATGTAAAAAATTTTGCTATGCTGCTTTGCGACAATGAACATATATAAATAAATAAAACTGCATTTAATTGAATATAATTGTTGCTCTTTTTTGGCAAATTAAGAAAAGAAATTAAGTTAAAAGGCTGCCATGCTGGATAACGTTATGGTTACAAAGTTTATCCTTTGCTGTTTATTCATTTATTTGTTTGTTTGTTTGTTTATTTGAAGGTGAATAATGCTCGGTATATGATTGATTGTGTTTGTTTGCTTGTGTTGTACTTTTCTTTAGTGGGCTTAAAATTGTGCAATCCGTGCACAGGAGTTCCGGTTGTCTGTGTATGTACGGAGCGAGAGAGAGTGAGTGGGTGTGGGGGTGGAGTGGGGGTTGTTGGTGTGTTCCAGATTGTCTCATTTGTCCTCTGTAGGAATTGTGATGAGAGTAGGCAGACCTTCTATTGTATTTTAAATGAGGAGGGAAGCCCTCCTACCCTCCACTCAATACTACTCCTCATTTCCCCGTATAGGGATAATCTCAACGTTTGATGGCACCCGGCCGTTAGAAAAGTCATTTGTCATCTCTCTCCAGTCTTACCGCCTCTGTTTCCTTAAAGTAGGTTCGTGCAGGGTTTACCTCTCCCTTGGGCACACACGGAGCAGACCATTAAAGCACAGATGGTGGCGGAATCCCTGCGGTCTTAATCAGCCAAGTGGAGGTGGTGTGTTCGCCTCAAGAGCCTCAGAGCGTTTGTCCTCAAGGATTTCCTCTCAACCGGAACTGCCCGATTTAGATGATTTACGTTTTACCAATTACAAAGCTGTTGTGAAGTGTGTGTGGGTCTCTCTCTCTCTCTCTCTCTGCAGTGACCCTCAGCCTGAGAGGATTCATTAGCCACTTGTCTTTTCTCTCCTTTGAGTTAAACTAAGTGCATCCGTGTGTATGTATGATGTTAGTGTAGGCCACTGTCCTTTGACCCCTGACCTTTAAGTAACTGTGTCGGGATGAGTGGTTCACTGGAGCCAAAATGGCAGCAGCTGATAGATGACGCTGTTATAGAGAGAGCGTGAGATTTCATTTAGGAGTGTAAGTAAACTTGGACTGGTATTTGTGTGTGTGATAGAGAGAGAGAGAGAGAGAGAGAGAAGCCTTTAATTTGCAATGTTTCTGTCCATAATTATGCGGCAATGTCCTTCATTAACTGAAAACAGAACCGAATGTAAAATCCACTTTACTCCCATGTTACAAAGGAAATTACACAGACAAAAAATGTCTCAAGGATTGGTTACAAAAATCAGGCTAAATTTGTCATTAGGCTTGACATGCTTCTCTTTACCCTGCGTTTTACAAATATTTGCTCCTAACATTTTGTTTTGGTGCGATGTTTTCGTCTGCACATTGCGCCTTTCCTTGAATACAAATGTGGACCTTCTACCTTCTAACTTTGGCGAAAATCAAAATTACTCTTGAATTACTTTTCTTATTTTTAGATGTCATTCACAAAAAAGACTTTTGGTTCATCTTCACATCTTCTCAGTTACTTACTTTAAAAGCTGTTCAAAAGGTTTGCGTGAAACAGTTACTTCCCGGTTCTGACGCTGTTTGCTAAAACAGACTTCGTAGTGAAACCTCAGATCTGGCTTGTAAGACCAGATGTAACATCAAATTAGATATAATAGATTAAATTAGCTTGCGCTGTCTAGCTGTCTAGCTTCGTGCCTGCTGTGGTTTACGTGCACCCTGGACCACTGATCAAACCTTCAGTCCAGGTTCTGTGTCGGTCCAGTTTTGCGCTCCCCTTCCCCCCACAAACAGATGGAATATAAACTGGATTCAGGGATCTGCTGCGCACGAGAGAAGACGAATTAGACTTCTCCTCTCTCGACCTCTCACTGTCTCTGTACTTGTGAGTAGTTGCAGAGGGATTCACACTATGCCCTTGCCAGGAATATCAAACATGCTTGAAGATATTGGAGTTTAGCTGTGAAATTCACACTGCCGAACCGTTCGGATGACACTAGCAGCGGTGTTCAGTAGGCTGTACTCTTGACTCGTGCTTAGCACACATGTGAATATGTTAAACCGCAGGCTTGCTCTTTAGGTTATGTGCATGATGGTGACCATGGGTCCTGGCAACACAGACTGTTCGAGCACGTAACCTTTAAGTTAAGAAAAGATGAACACATTCATCACTCCACGGGAGCTCGAGCAACCACAGTCTCACTCTGTGAGTCTCAGCCCTGCACTCTCTGGTCATTATACCTCCATCTGCAGCATGTTGTCTCTTTTAGGGGTCTATATATAGTGAATAATGTGTTTTAGGAGACAGGTTGTGTGCATATTTTGTAGAGTAAGTTTGATAAGGTTGATTGTCCGAGCATGGGACTAGAAGCATTCTGACTGAACACCCCAGAGACGCTTTTACAGAATTTGTTTGCGAAATGTCGAGCGACAGATTTGTCTTTCAGTTTGTTTGCTTTTTCCGAGCGAAGGTGTAAGTAAGGAGTCAATATTTAGTTGGAGAGATGAAAGCGCTGAGCAATGGAGAGGGTTTGACAGGTGGTGTGAATGACAGAAGCACATCCTCTACAGAGCTTCTCATGTGGGAGCAAAAGCAGCTGTCATTAACACCTCCGCCCGTGTGTCTGCACCTTCACGAGGGGAAGTAATCATGCTGCTCCTCCTATACTCGCTGTAGCTGACGCGTGTGTATATGTGTGTGTGTGTGTCAGCCCATACTATAATTTTCAGAATTAGCCACCGGGAAAAAAAAAAAGTAGTTTAAGTATTTTGGATTTACGCTTGTTTCATGGCAGTTATTTCTGTAAGGAAATATTAATTTGCGTTAATATGACCGATTACTGTCTAGCTTCATCTCTCTGTGTGTGTGTGTGTGTGTGTGTGTGTGTGTGTGTGTGTGTGTGTGTGTGTGTGTGTGTGTGTGTAGGGCTTTCCACCCCCCCATTGCCCTATTTGGATGTTTTTCATTTCCATGCTTTGTAAAAGTGGGTGTGGGTGACAATCCTATTCTCTCTGATCCATTCATGAGATTTTTGCGGGATGCCCGTTGGTTTAGCTGAAGATGTGTGCAGCATTGTTCAGCTACAGTAACACATGAGTAGGCAGGAAAAGGAGCACAAGATAGTGATACAAGGTGTGTGTATCGTGTGTGTGTTTATTGCAGTTTAGTAGAGTGGGGGCTGTTTTTAACTGTTTAAGAGAAAGTTTCACTATCAGTTTTTTTTTTCCACTCACTTCGTGTGTGATCCCCATCTGATTTTTGCCATGATATGGAGAATGTATGAAGGTGCAGCATGAGGCAGTCCAGAGCAATGGCAGTACAGTGACATGACCATGAGCACACATACACACTAAGCGGTGAGCGCCACACGGTCGGTTATTGTGTGTCAGTCTGTGAAAGGAAGGCCAGCAAGGCTAGGTCAAGGAATGGCAAGTATTTTACAGCCAATAGAGAAGAGAACCTAGGGTCATCTAAACACACACCACACACCACACACCACACACACACACACACACACACACACACACACACACACACACACACTGAGGTCTTGTATCACTTTGTGCTCAAACAGAAAGGCAGAAGGTTTTTTCTTTTTCTTTCTTTCTTTTTTTTTTTTTTTGCAATGATCATAAAAACCGAAGTGTGAATATACCTAATACTCAATACAGTATAACTTCCTCTCTGAAAGAATTCTGAAGAACTACTGTATATGTCCGTGTGTGTGTGCTTAGACAACTCGATCTGCTCTTCTCTGTAGGCTGTGAGATATTTGGCATTCCTTGAGCTGCACTGCAGTATTTTTCTGCACATTTTGGTCTTTACACTCATGACTACACAATGATGAGCACACACATGCTGCTAATGAGCCACGATAGCCCCCCGTCTTTTTCCCCCTTTTTTTCCTTTCTGAAGAGTTTGTTTTAAAACTATGTTTATGCTGATTTTTGCAATATTTAGTGCGCAAAAGCATGAACACGAGTCTTGTGTTAAATCATGTCAATTCGTTATTTTGCTATTTTTTCGTTAGAAAATAATTTAGTTTTCTTTTTTAGGAATCCCATTTTTTTTGCTGATTTCTCCCTCCGCTCGGTTCTATGTCAAATGCGAATTTTTGCTCGTTTGGTTTAAACGTTAGTTTATGTTTCTCTGTAAATGTAATGAAAAGCATGATTAATTCCTGATTTTTTCTGACGTGCATCAAATGCTGTTGCTGGTTATATATCTTAACCGTAACAAATAGTTCACATCCCTGGAGACACAGACAGACCAAGAGATGCACTTCTAAGCCAAGTAAGCACAGCATAAAGAGATGAACTGAGACTTAACACATCAACTTACTCAACTTCACCTCAACTTAGTGTTATTTAATGACATCATATTGTAGAGGCGAGAACACGGGCTGACCTGATGGCTGCTCCTGCATTTCAGTCTCTGTTTTGGGTTTTATTTATTTAGTTATTTATTCATTTCTTTATGTGTCCACTTCATCCTCTTACTGAAGTTGTCCACATTAACACACGCTTTGACGCAAGAGTGAAGTGGAAACTTGCGTAGTGTTTGTTGTGTGTATAGAGCCACCTGGTACTGATTTGTACACCAGTGTATCTCGCCCAAACACAAATTTTGTTCCAGGTGCTTGAATGATTTAATGTCCACACCTAACATCAGAACAAAGGCCCACTTATGCAGCACATGACTCAGAACCAAAGAAAATGTCCTCTCAACTTGTAATTCCTACTCATGGAACCAGAAAGTTCTCCTTAACACCAGGTACAGCAAGTGATCAACATGACTGCTAAACATATATATTACATATATTTTATTTATATATATTCCTCATATTACGCCTGATGTTTTGCTACCTACGCGCAAATATCCTCCCGCTGTAAAGCTCAGGGTTTCGAGCACATCTCAGGTCAGGCAAAGTATAATGATTGAAGCTCTTGGCGAAACAGTGTGTTAATATACAGTGATGGTCAAAAGTATTTAGACAAATGTGAAATTCCTTGTTTACTGCCATTCTCTCTCACTCACTCATCTATACCGCTTAATCCTGTATTCAGGGTCACGGGGGCCTGGAGTCTATCCCAGGAGACTTGGTGCACAAGGCGTGGTACACCCTGGACGGGGTGCCAATCCTTCGTAGGGTACACACACACACACACACACACACACACACACACACTCACACACTATGGGCAATTTGGAAACGCCAATTAACCTAACCTACATGTCTTTAGACTGTGGGAGGAAACCGGAGTACCTGGAGGAAACCCACCAAGCACGGGGAGATAATGCGAAGTCCATGCACACAGAGACAGGAATCAAACCCGGTCCCTAGAGGTGCGAGGCGACAGTGCTAACCACTACACCACCGTGCCGTCACTGTCATTCTCATTTTTTTAAATAATGACAATCAGGATAATAAGAATCATTCATTTTTTTATGCAATGAACAATCAGTGTTTAGTATGAAGTATTTTATGTTTCAAAACTTGCTGAATCTGACTGGGCATAGAGTCAGAAAGATGTCTTCAGTACCCTGGTGTCACTTGATCCATACCTGTTTCATCGCTGCCTGAAGATTATGTACAGAACTTTGCGACCGAATTTTGCAACTTACTTGAGAATTCCCTAGTTTTATCCGTTTCTGTGGAGATGGACATCTCGGCTTCAGGGTAGTAAAAGTCAGAATTAGCACAACTTTTCAGTCTGATAAAAGGGAACTAATTATTAGTGACGTTGCTGTTTTGTGCACAAGGAAAACTAGACACATGACACATGTTGTCCTAATACTTACGACTACCACTGTACAATGTTTTTCCATCGCGGCTCAATATATCGTATGTTTGCCCTTTTGTAAAACAAATTTCCTCTTTAAAACAATCTTTTGCCAGGAGGAGTCTTATTTCTATAAAATGTCATGCCACCAAATGTAGTCATCTGTTAAAACACATTATGGCACAAGCATATCCTTCTTAGAATCGCAATTAGCAAATCTGTCATTTTTACAGTGTGTCAGACAAACTTTGAGTATTTGCGATTGACAGTAGCCTCGTGTTCCTGGTGCAAATCAAGCAAGAGAAAACTTGGATTCCTGACTCGTCCTGATGGATTGAGGACATCTGGAATCAGTGGAAAATGACGGGAGCTGTTACTGCTCGGTTTGAACATATTTAAAACAGATCACAATCACGATTTGTAGCAATTCTGCAGCTCCAGTCAGTTCTGATGTTTGCCATCGATCAGCGATGCTTCTCAGCGCTTTACTCCTGGTTGCCTGGTAATTCATGCACTGCCACTCATCTGGCGTGTGAGTTTGCTTTTCCACCTACACTTTCTCCTTGCTTTTTTGTCGGAAGTGAAATGGGAGACCGTTGCAACCCTGAGTTAGCGCGAGACCGGGTCTCTTTGTGTTTGTGTGTGAGACAGAGGGAGAGAGATGGAGTTGGGTATGGGAGAGTGGCTAAATGTTTTTCTTCATGTTCTGATTTGCTGTCCTGTTTAGACAAAAAAATTGCTTTTCTCGACACATTTTGTGTTTTTTCTGTGTTAATCATCCACACAGACAGACAATGACTTGCAAACTGTCGGTAAACTTCTAGACAAAACTACTTAGCTCATGCTCTAGTATAGCCTGCGGGCTGTTTTTTTTCCCCCCCTCCCGCGCTACTTGTCTACTCCTTCACACTACTTCCATCTCTCTCAGATCTTTATCTAATGGTGTAAATATTGCTCTTTCCTCCCTTCACTTGTGATTCTGCTGTGTTGGGCACTGGTCTGTTTACTCATTGTATTTTGTGATTGTATTTTGCCAGGACAAAAGTGTCAGGAGTTTGGCAAACACCGGATACTGGGTCTGCTCATCACTGTGTCACTGTCCACCCAATCCTGTTAATATTGGAGGGAATTTCCAACATTCATGTGTGGCAAAGTAATCACCCACACCCACTGAATCCTACCTTACCTAGGGCTAATATTCAACACACACACACACACACACACACACACACACACACACACACACGCACACTGATTGTACAAAGAGATTGTTTGTCTTACAATGTTACAATGCAGTCACAACCAAAAGGACCCATATAAAACCGTACAATTGTGTGTGTGTGTGTGTGTGTGTGTGTGTGTGTATGTGTGTGTGGGAATTATATACAGTAGATTAAAGTTAGAACTCCAGTCAGGCAGAAAACCACTGGCTTTTGTGTTGCCCTGAAACCCAGCGTCTCTTCCCTGTTCCTGTGCCGTTCCCTCCCTCTCCCTCAACCTGTACGTGCTTGTCTTTGATCACAGCCCTGTTTAAACCCGTCTCATCAACATGAAAGCGAGTCCTGCTTTGTTTAAGAACTTTGCAAGCTCTAATTTATGCCCTCGGTAAAGGTTCCGATGCACCTCAGGCCAGGGTGATGAACCTCAGGCCACGTTACCATCCCTCACCCACCGGCTGTTCTCTTGATGAATATAGCTGAGGATTCATGCCATTCTCCTCTGACTATATCACACAACAGGGTCCAGGGCACTTCATTCACAAATTAACTGTATTATTCACAAATTAACTGGGGGGGGGGGGGGATTATATATACACCTTTTTGGATTGTAGAATCAGGCAGTAGACACAGTCAGAGGAGGGCGCTATTCAGCCCCTTCCGCTTGCTTGCGTGAGCTCCCAGTCCCTATAATTGTCGTGAGAGTGTAAATATGCCACCACCACTCCCCTACCCTGAGAAAACACGACTAATCTGCTTTCTCTACTCCCTGCTTCGGATGGCTGTAGCATTACATGGGAATTGAACTTGTGACCCTCTTGCACCACAAGTTTCATTTGTAGTACTGCTGTTACATATCTGACACGTACCTGTAACCACTGTGGGTGACCAGAACCAATAAGACCTTTATATCATCAAAACGGAACTTGCACTACAAGGCCAAAAGTATGTGGACACCTCACCATCACACCCATATGTGGTTCTTCTCCAAATTGCACCTGTAAACATGGAATCCCAAAATTGCCTAGAACGTTTTGTACACCATAGCATTAAGATTTCCCTTCACTGGAACTAACAGGCCCAAACCTGTTCCAGCATGACAGTGCCCCTGTGCACAAAGCAAGCTCTGTTAAGATATGTTTTGGCCCTGATGAACCCTGACCTCAATCCCACTGAAAACCTCTGGAATGAACTGGAATTGGGTCAGCGCCTGACCTCGCTACTGCTTTTGGGACAGAATGAACACAAATCCAGACAGCCATACTTTCATAGCCTTCTCCGAAAAGATTATTAGATAAATACAAAGGGGCGAGTTTGAATCTGAAATGTGATGTTCAACAAGCGCATATGGGTCTGATGGTCAGGTCTCTACACAATTCTATCATTCCAGGCTGAGTCTAAAATGATCCACACGTCAATTATAGTAAAATGTCTGTTGACCGCAGCGTTTTCCATTCAAGGCTACTGTCTCCAGTCACTGGTGTGCGGTGTGCGGTGCAAGCAAAAATAAATGCCCCACTTGTGATTTGCACGAAAGAAGAGCAGCATGTAGTGATTAGTTTTTTTGTAGTCTGAAGGTGTAGCCGGTACCAAAACAACTCACTGAAGAGCATGAACAGAAGTGTTTGGATATCTGCAAAATAAATTTAGACTGATATTCTAAGGAAGGTGAAAGTTTCTTAAAGAGAATCATTACTGGTGATGAGCCATGGATTCATCACTACGAGCAGAAATGTCCTCAATCGGCGACCAAGAAAAAGTTCAAAAGTCAACCATCATCTGGAAAATCGATGCTCACAGTTTTCTGGGATTCTCATGGGCCAGTATGGGAACGTCAAAAGCTTCTGTCTAAAAATATTTGTCTGATCTAAAAAAAAAAAAAAAAATGTAAAAAAAAATCAAAATTCTCCAGTTAGATTGTGGATAATGTTTGACTCAAGGCTGTCGCTGAAAAGAAATCTTATGTTGATCCTGGCTAAATTTACATACCCTCAACCTGTTTGAGCAGCAAAAGTCATATTTGAACAATGATTCAGAAATGAATTCCATAAGATCCAAAGTGATTTTTACTTATATGTTCCAGATGTGTAGTGGAACTGTTCTGCATTCTTACCGTTAATGCGCACATACTTCCTTTGCTGGGAAGGGCATTATACAACACGGGCATTATACAACACGGGCTATAATTTCAGCAAGGAGGCCTAACATGTCCCCTAAGAGACCCAAGAATGTCCCCTTCGAGGACACATCCTTGCGAGCACAAACGGATCTACTCAAACACATTAAGTGCCTTCAATCTCGGGTTCATTCGCTTGACTAGCTCTCTGATTATATGCTCATTTTGCTTCCTAGCCATCTGTAGGATGACTGAAGCTTTGACATCATTTGTTCTTTGAGATGAAAATGACTCCTCCTCTCCTCCTGTTACCCTTTGTCATGCTCTGCATGCTTTCTCTCTCTCTCTCTCTCTCTCTCTCTCTCTCTCTCTCTCTCTCTTTAAAAAGTAGTAAAGAGAGTTTGGTGGAAGCTGGTGTAATACACTTACTGTCCTCAGGTTGTACCCTGACGTTCTCACGCTCCTCATCACGACACAAAGATCAGCTCTGGGTGTGTGTTTGTGTGTGTGTGTGTGTGTGTGTGTGTGTGTGTGTGTGTGTGTGTGTGTGTGTGTGTGTGTGTGTGTGTGTGTGTGTGTGTGTGAGAGAGAGAGAGAGAGAGAGAGAGAGAGACTCTTGCAGAGACAGAGCATGTTTTGAATGACCGGAGCAATGCAAAGCCACACGCATTTAAAGACCTATACTATACGTAGCGGACAATGGACTCCTTTCATACTGGATCATGTGTATCTGTGCTTGTACGCACGTGCATGTTAGAGAATTCTCCACGCAGACTGGCTTTCAGTACGTCCTCTTACTGTTGTACTCAAATCAACAGATGTGTTTTTTTTCTTCTCCTGACTCACACTCAACGTACATCAGGTCATTATCAGGTCATCTTATAATATACTGTAGATACACACAAATTCAACATTTAGCGAAGCGTGAATAAAATAAGCCGAGTTTCTATTGTATTGTTTGGAGCATACCGCTGTGATGAACATAAGAAAGGTCAGTGGCTGATTTGTCTGTCTCGTCTGTATTCAGCAGACGGACAGTTTTTCAGAGATCGGATGAAAGGTTGTGTACAGTTATGACTGATAGTAAGAGATAGGGTTAGAGATAAGGCTAGGATTATTTACACATGCTAGTCTGTCACATCTTTCCATGAGTTTTTACAGGAAATGTAGAGTGACAGGTGATCACGAATCTAATAGATGATGATAATACCATAGTCATCCGATACCGGAGTCACAGGAAGCTAATTTTCCACACAAAAGAGACAGATGTTTATTGACCTGCACGAATCAGGTAATGCCTATGTATAGTAGATATATTTAATACTTGAACAACAATTAAATGTTTCATGTGTCTTCTACTGTTTAATAGGTGTGAACGATATGTGAAAAACATATGAAAAAGTAAATAAAATATTGGATCAGCTTAGAGGGAACCATAGTTTCATTTTGTTTTTTTTTTGTTTTTTTTTCTCTCGTAGCTTCCAATACTGATCCTTTAACAATCAGTTTTTCTTCCCGTCTCACGAACAACCCTGAAAGTCCAGTCTGACCCGAGATGAAAACATGTTCCTCACTTTTAATTAGACCCTTGGTACATCCCCTGTCTCAGCGGCCAGGCACAGACCAATTATAGCTAGACAGGAGATAGCTAGGTCTGTTTTTATCTCTTGGGATCGGCTGGAGCTTTGGAGGATGCAGGTTAACTCTTTTGTCTGCCATGTAAATTATGAGCTGCGGTGTTTAGGTGTTACATTAACATCTTGGACTAAAACATTCAGGTCGGCAAGAGGTAGAGCAGTTTTTTTTTTTTTTTTTTTTTACAGCAATTGTCTAGCTGGTGTACTGTTTTTCTGTTTGTCTCATTTCTAGGCAGTAAACGTCCAGCAGTGACTCGAAAATCTCAAAGTGGAATCTAACTGCACTCCAACAGAACGCATTTTCCACTGAAGCGAAGTTCAACAGCTAAATGCTAAATACCAAGCTACTACAAAGTTTTTTTTTTCTTTTCTTTTTTTTCTTGTGATGCTTTCTCATATGCTGCATCCTTTCATTGCTTATCAGCCACGGAGGAATGTGAGGTTTGGGGCCGGCTGTAAATGAACTCACAGAGGCAGTTAGACATGCTTTTATCAAACTCTTATAATTGTGACCCAAAATACTGTACCAAAAGGCAATTTCAAAGCTCTTATATTCTACAGGCAGAATAAAACAACAAATTACAGAAGAACTAACATTAGAATGTAACAGTTCCAGACAATTCACCATAATGCTGTATTAAGAGGTTTGTGTTCTCGCACACAGCAGTGTAACACCAGCCAGTGGTTTTAAACACTAATAAATGAGCTTTCTAAGACTTATTGATGTTAAGATGTTATTGGCTTGTTGAGAATTTTTGTGAATGTGTCCTCCTAACGCTTTTACACATCGGTTTCAACTGCTTTTAAAGCCTTGTATATTTTGGTTTTAATGGGCTTGTATATGTTAATTACACATGCATGGGCCTACACACTGCCACTTTTATGTGTGTGTGAGTGAGACTCTGTCATTGTTTCATTCCTCTAAACAGTGTTATAATAAGGGATGGAGGCGAGTGGAAGGGACAGTGAGGCGTTCTGGCTAAATTCTGTAATTAACACCCCTCACCATCTCTCACCCGCTTTAACAAAACACACAACCACATGAACTCAATTTTGTCTTGTTAATTATCAGCCCCACTCCCCGTCGCTACATTCCATATAGGTTGGATAAACCACTTTTTATACAATGTACTAATATAGCTTGCTATAGATAGGAAGCACTCGTTCGAGTTCTGATTTAAATTGAAGTTGACTTGTGGACTTGTTTCTGGATGTTAAGTCTCCAAATGAGAGCGCCTGTTCTTTTTGTTCTTTGAACTGGAATGAGTTAATGGTACAGAATCACTTCCTGCACTGAGGGAGGGATTAAATAAACGAATAACATGATTACAGCTTTTTGAGGGGCGGGTGGGGGGAGACAACACGTCTACTGAAGCTCAGGGAGAATGTGTTTTCCTGTGTGTTCTTGTACGTGCGAGGCCACCGTTTAAACCCCCAGAGGAATCAGCAGGGACCCACCCGATACGATATTAACATGATACGTAGCTGGTGATAGGATTTATATTGTGCTTCTATAAGTATCATGATTTTATAAATACCCTAACATGATTTAAACATTTTTTTAATTTTATTTTGTTGCAATTCTAAACAAACTTGTCAAATGATTTGTTCCTACCACACAGAATGCTGTGCTGCCTACTAATGTGCGGGTAGTTTAGAGTGCGCCACCTGTAGGTTCATAGAAGAATTGCATCATTTTGCTGCCTCCAATGGCAATATATATACACATATTTAAACATATCTTTTGGAGTCATCGTGTTGATACATAAACTGCCACAAAAAGAATCTTGATATTTAATGATTTTTTTTTCTACCTGTAGTTATTGACGAATAATCTAGAAGGTCTATTAAAATTAACAGCTGTGCTTATGGCCTGATCCACCCTGATGCCCCACTTCTGGTTGGAGTTCTCATCATATGGAGACCATTACAGTACAGCATTATGTGTAAAGATGCATGCGACTGCTCAGGATGATTCCAATTAGAGACCATGAAAATGGCATTTGATGCACATAATTTTGCTGTGATGGCTTATGACTGCATTTCTTTTTAACAGTTTTACGTTTTACAGTTGGCAACCTTAACTAAATGGACTGTTGACCTTACATCACACAGCTGTAGAATAGAATTATTTATGGTTGACTTATGTGGTATAACCAAAATGAGGATAGGTTCCCATTCAGAGCTTCTTCCTCATAATTTAAGTTTTCCTTGCCAGCATCGCCCCTGGTTTGCTCATTAGGAAATTAATAAGTAACTTTTTAACAAATTGTGTGAACTGGACATGGTTTCTTTTCACTCCTGAGATCAGTCTCTTTCAGACTCCTTGTAACACCTACCAACAGAGTAATGGGCCGCAAACGTAGTAAACCACAAGAGCATTACCAATCTGAAGCTTTTAATGTAAAAATCCCAGAACACTTACCACAAGCATAACAAATCAATCCAACTGTAATAGCTGTTACATTTGCATGGCTGTTATGTTTGTAAGAAATGTATTACTTTTCTGGGATTATTGCATTAAAAGCGACAGATTTGTATTACTTTTGTGGTTTATTACATTCACGGGCTGTTATTACTTTGGCAGGTGTTACACTCTCCTTCCTTGATTTCTCTGCTATTTTCCCACCCCAAGCTTAATTCTAGTCAAACACAGGATGCTGGTCTGACTGTGACTCACTGCTTTTGCTTTTGGACTTAACCTCACATATCAGAATGTTGGCTTATTCCAGTCATTGAAAGTAACAACTGTGCAAGACGTCTGCGAAACGAGGCTTGACCCATGTCTGAGTTATGGGCAACCCTGCAGAAAAGAGGAAAGGAGACCGTCACAGAGAGAAGCTCGTCTTTCCCGTCGCTCCGGAACTTCTGTCAGAGAGACCCGCCGCATTCCAGCTGTTAGGATTGATCTCGCATTACAGTGTATATTACAGTCTCGCTCTCTCGTTCACTCTGTCTGTGGTCTCGGACCCATCACCCCTCCTCCTAGTGCCACACACCTAACACACCTTTTTTGCTAGTTTTGCATCACTTCCCTCCTTTACCCAAAGCAAAGCTTTAATATGCGTTTGTCACTAGTGCAGGTTAGTGTGCCGTGCCTTATCGCGTTGATTTATCGCGTCTTCGGCTCCAAACAAAAGGTCATTAATCAAAAAGATTTGGCAGAGGCTTGAACTCTAGAGCGCTTTAGGAACTAAGAATAATGTCAGCCAGTTTATCTACAGCAAAACAACATTGCTTTAGAGGAAGTAATAGATTTAGGGACAGATATGACTTCTGGCCAATAAGAGACTGATAACAGTGGCAAGCGGGTGCTTGAGGGTTTTTTTTTTTTTTTTTCTTCCACTGGTTCATGCTGAATGAACTTTTGGTTGTTTGCCAGATTGGCCTGTGTAACAACACATAGCATTCTTTCATATGCTTGCGCACACACGTACTCAGTTTAACATCTAGTTAAATTATATAGCAGTACTATACTATACTATATACTTCTGGAGTATTTTTAGGAAATTATGAATTTGCATATATCTCCAGACACACGGAAAGAACACTGAAAAGTCTTCGTTTGAAAAGAGTCTGTGCGCACGCGCACACACACACACACACACACACACACACTCTCCTTTTCTCTTTCACATTCATTCAGCTTCACTTAAGCCTGTACACACACAGACGCACACAATACTCTGTGTACGTCAGCACCATTTAATTCCATTCCATGTAGATGAGAAAGGGGGTGTGTGTGGTTGTGGAGAGATTGTGGGGGGTTGGAGGTAACTAAGAGAGAGGACTATTTTCTCAAGTTTGCACAAAGCCGAGTGATTAAACATTCAGTCACAGTTACTATGTGGATGTCAATGTATAATGCTGAATTCACCAGATCAATAACCACACAGATGAAATGAAGTTGTTACCATCATTTTAATCTCACACTGGTCTATTTTGTCTTTCTCAGGTTGAGTCCAAACTCCACAAGGATGTTTCTTTGAGTGAATGAGAGTCCGTTTATCTTTGTGGGCGTGCCTGTGTGTATGCGTGTGTGTATGTGTGACACACCATACAGCTGACCTGTCCAGAGGGGACATGCCCCTTTAACAGACGATTACCAAACAAATGGTGAGGTGATAACCAACTGTTTACTCTCTCTCTCTCTCTCTCTCTCTCTCTCTCGCTCTCTCACTCTCCTCCTTTCACACCCACAAGTCCACTCGGATTATTTCTCCATTTGGTCAAAACGGACTGGAGCTATTTTTAGACACTTTGCCATTTATTGTTCTGATTTGGAGTGGTAACAGAGCTGGTTCTTTTTTCCCTGGCTGTGATTCATTCCATTAGATGTATTTTTATTTTAGTTTCCCTGCCTCTCACATTTTTCAGAGTGATCACCATGCTGCCCGGGATGGTGCGTGTATTGCATGCTCTTCTCCCTGTCCTGGCGTTTTGCGCAGTCTCTCAGATCTCCCTTTCGTCAGGTCACTATCCAGTGTTCCTGCGCAATGACACACAGTTTGAGCATCTGGCTCTTCACCCCGAACCGGACCCGGGGCGCGTCTATGTGGGTGCTCGTGATCGCCTGTTCCGGCTATCTTCAGACCTGCGGCTGGAGGAGGAGGTGAAAACCGGGCCTGTGACGGACAGCCGGGAATGTCTGCCTCCTATCAGTGAGACCAGTTGCCCCCAGGCGCAAAAAACTAGCAACCACAACAAGCTGCTGCTCATTGACCCTTACAGCAAGGTGCTGATCAGCTGTGGCAGTGTGCACCAGGGCACGTGTCAGAAGCGAGATTTGGACTCTGTGGACACGGTGCTCTTTTCTGCCCAGAGGCCAGTGGACACACAGTATGTGGCGGCCAACGAACCCGAGGTTTCCACCGTGGGTCTGGTGGTGCCCCCGCATGGCCACAGGCAAGCAGTGCTGTATGTGGGACGCGGCTACACCAGCAGCCAGCCTCCCATTTCTACCCGCAACCTTGACACAGAACCCATCTTCTCATACGAAGAAACCGCGAAGCTAACTGTGGTTGGACGGCTTTCAGAATACGACCATCACTTCGTGACATCCTTCGCACACAATTCGCACGTCTACTTTCTGTTCTACCGCCGTGATTTAAAGTCACAGCGCGACTACCGCACGTATGTGTCTCGAGTGTGTCTGGATGATATGTCTTACTATTCGTATGTGGAAGTTCCACTGAGCTGCCGCTCAGCAGCCGGGAAGAGCTACAACCTGCTGCAGGCCGCTCGACTGGGACTCCCCAGGCATGGAGAAACTAGAGGAGTAGACGACGAGCTTCTGCTGGGGGTTTTCTCCACGCGTTCTGCCTCATCCAGCAAACCCAGCAAGCCCAGCAATGAGTCGGCTCTGTGTATGTTCTCCCTGAAGGAGCTGAATAAACGCATCGACGACACTCGAGATCTCTGTTACACCTACATGGGCCGTCAAGAAGGACAGGAGGCTGCCTATATAGAGTACGAGGTGAAATCAGTCTGCGCCAGTTTGCCACTGGTGAGTATTAAACTGCTGCTACACGTATTTCGAGAATAATATATATGATGTATGTATTTGCAGTCAGAAGTTTACTTGCATGAGCATGAATCTTATTTTATTTTAATCAATTAATTATTTTGAGCGCATCTTTTTCTGGGGCAGAATGATTGTACAATATATGAATTTAATAGAAGAAAACCACTAGAATTTGGTAAACAAGTTTTAATTTACTTAATTTAAAATTTATCTGAGGCAGAATTCTGGACATTTGACCTCTCGTCTTGGCAGAATCGAGAATGGTAAATTCAGTTAGAATTGATTCTCTAGAAAGAATTCTCTTACAAAAGAAAAAAAAGCCTGCTTCATCCATTCCACAACCAGCTTTAATGTGTATTTGGGGTCATTGTCCTCAGTTTTGTCCAAGTATAAACAGTCCAGCTGATGAGTCGAGGTTATGCTAAAGAGTTCTGATTGTAGTCCAACTTAGTACTGCACATTTAATCACATAAAGATCTAAAACACATACATATGCATATACGCATAGTCAGGAATGTTGAGATGATGAAAAATATTGGCAAACATCGTCTTAATGAGATCATGTGTGTCTTTACGAATTAACACAAAATGGTACATTTTAATAGTTACGTATCACAGTTTAAATCACAATCTGTGTCCAGATAAACACAATGTGATTTTTTTTCTTATAAAATTGTGTAGCCGTAGTCCAACTTTATTCCATCATTTTATTATTCCATTTATTCCACCTTCATAAAGACATGATTCCCAATTCCATATATTTTAAATTCCACTGAAATGCGCCCCAAAATTTGTGACTGATCTTCCTGATTTAAACATATTGCTGTTTCACAGGTTTAAACCAAGTATGTTTCATTTATTTGCTCACTTTTCTAGATCAAGAGCTAGTAATTTTACATGCCCACACTTGAGAGCCTCCATATGATATATAGAGTGGATAATGAAATGTAATGAAATGATTCCTGATTTAAATTTTTTTTTCTTTTAAGGTAGGTTTATTTATTATTTAGTTATTTATTTATTTAGCTGGAACCTACCGTAGCAGCCGTGCTTAATAATGTAATGTGTGTTCGCAACTGACAAAAAAAAAGCGCACTTGCTGTATGGAGCACAGTTTATCAAAGGGACAGCATTCAAAATTAATAACTAGATAGATTGTAGTTATCATTATTAATGTCTTCATAATGCACCAGAGCTACTGCTGTAAATAACCTGATATCGATGTAATGAAGAATAAGGAAGAATAATGTGTGACATTATGTGTGACCGTGTAAAGCAGGCACCAATTTTGGAACCATAGTCATTATTTTAATATTTGAGGAGGTAACAATAAATAATATCTGAATCACCTTTTAAAAACCTTTTTACTTTATTTATTTATTAATTACATCATAAATTCCAACATTACCCTTTCATATAATGATACTAGATTAATATCATTCACGTATTCTTAGCATGCATTTTTTTTTTCTTTCTGTTCATGTCAATTTCTAGGCATCAGTGATTGGACGTATTAGTTTCCAAAAATTCCATCCTCTTGTTAATGCGATCGAATCTTAAAGCCCTTTTCAGCACAAACGGTATGCACACAGCAAGGCGTAGTCGAATTAAGTAATGAATCCACTAGTTCTTAGTGCTAAAGTAATTACACTGAGGTGAAATGGATTAGATTGGATGTGTTTTACAGCTTGCTTTACAGTTCTCTCATCGCTTGGGGGATTTCTGTGTGTGTGGGTGTATAGAGGAGTGGAGACAGATGGGGCTGATTTTAACTGAGTAGTAAGTATTGATCCTCCATATAGTTAAGGATCCCCGATAAAGGTCATTCTACATGAGTCGACTCCTGATCTCCCAGCACCCCTTGCACTTTAGCTCGGGGCGGAGAGAGCTAACTGGGCTTGTGGCTGATTTTTAAATAGAGCTTCATAGAATCGATATTGAAAAATATCTTTATTCTGTGTGATGGAGACATCGATGCTCCAAAAGTGGTGACTAGGTCAGCGACTCGCTTCATGAAATGAGACTATGCATTTAAAAAAGAATATTATGTGAGAGAGAATCAGGAACAATGATTAATGCATTAAAACATTTTTTTAATGCAGTTTAATCTGAACCCACATCGATTTTAATATAGATGTGCAGAATCACTGTTGTTTATCCGTTTTCTTTTCAGACTAACAGAATCAGGTTAGGCCCCAAGGCCTTTGGTAGAGTGTAAAACCAGAAACAAATCTCTTTTAGAGCCTTTGAACGTCAAGGCCAGATGCCTACCATAGCTGTGGCTTTATTCTTCTGCCTGGGTGTTGTTGCAGGAAAGCAGGAGAAAGCACAAGTGATAACTGTGAAAAGGATTATCTTTTATTTTTATTTTTATTTTTTTATTAAAGATAATTTTAGTATCCTGGGTTATTGTTTGTATTTATTAGCTTATGTAAGTAAATAACCAGGTTGTGATTTATACCCAAGATATTACACAATTGATTGTTATAGATAAAGGATTTTGGCGTCCACATGATTTTGGGTGATTAAAAAAAAAAAAAAAAATTTATCATTATAATTTTTTTACATTTTGTTGTGTGTGACCACAGACCACTCTAGAAGCTTACCCATGTGGTTCTGACCACACTCCGAGCCCGATGGCCAGCCGTGTGCCGGTGGAGGCCGAGCCGATCTTGGACAGCCCACTCGCTCGTCTTACTGCAGTCGCAGTCAGCGTGAAAGTAAATTACACCATTGCTTTTCTGGGAGACTCTAAGGGATATTTACACAAGGTAAGAGTCTTTTTTCCCACCATATTTATTATGAATTGCTCCCATGATCTCCTCCTCAGAACAGGCTTTTTTAACTGTCTATTTAAATGTGCAACTTCTGAGCCACACCCCTACAGAGAACAGCAGAGCTGAGCAACACGACAGGGTAGGGTTTCCCTAATATAAATGTACATTAGGGGGAATCAGATCCTCCAGTATTTGGCCTGTTTTTTTGCACACACACACTGGAGACCCATCTGAATGTGTAAAAAGTAAAATGTGAAGTCCCTTTCGGTATCCACTTGCATGCAGTATTACCCGTGTTAAATCAAAATTGCTTTTAGTCTCTGCTATTGTTATTGATAGCAGTAGCGAGATATGATTGTAGTAAAACTAATCTTCATCAGCAATACACATGACTGACAGGCTGAATCTAGACAGGATGATTTTCTCACACACACACAACAAAAAGATTAAACCTGTTGCATGCTCATGTGTGGAATGTTAAAATCTCCCACTTGGCTTCATAGCTTGAAGATTTGCCATGGAAGCTTGTTGAAATGTTACCATGAGACACTAAGAGCTTTGTTAAAGGAAAGTGAAAGAGCGAGACAGTGATGCGTGCTTTTCCTTAACGCGTGAAGGAATTCTTCAAAATGATAAAAATAGCAACTATGGTACAAAAATATAAATCTTCCATACCACAGTGTCTATAGAACTTTCACTAAATTCCCTTGTTTTCAGCCAGCAGTTGAGGAATAGTCATGTGAAGAAAAGAGTGTAGTGTGTGTATGACTAGCCTTTTTGTAGCATGAATGTAGTACAGATGTCACTTGCAAAGGCTTGCTAAAGACATGGGGTGCACAATATTTCTTTGTCTCTGTACTCTATTAAAGCTGTGTAATGGCACATGCCAGATGTGAATCGTGATGCTCACGCTGTGTGTTCGTATGAGTATGAACAGGAACATTTACTGGTGCAAGAAAACCTTGAGTCACAAACCCCCTGTTTCATTTATATACTCACAGAGCTGAATCTGATTATTAATCATTACATTGGGGGAAATGCAATAGTTTTCCATTAACTTCACTCTAAAATGGTGAGTCTATTCTAACCTCAAGTAAAGGACGTCAAAAAACCAACCATATACCCATTCTGAAATCAGTTTAAATCCCAAACTATAAATTAGGTTGGAAGCAATAAAACTCACTATTTGCTAACATATAGATTATACTTCCAGTCTTTTGTTGTCATTTATTTATACAGCCATGTGTATGTGCACTTACAGGTGTATTTGGGTCCTGATGGTGAGGTGGAAGAATATGCCACAATTTCCATTCAGTCAAACACGGCAATCAGCAGTGAGCTGACCCTGGACCAGTCAGAGGAGCACCTGTACATCATGACCAGCACTATGGTAACATCATTTTAGATGGATCAAGTAAACTTTCATTTTAAAGTTATTTTATGAACAAGTTGAACATACGCTGCTCAGTATAACCTGATACCTGAGTATCAGAGTTTGTTGGACATCCATACATATGGACATACGCATTTAATATATAATTGTACATGCAACAGGGAATTGGTAGTGCTTATACAGACCATAATCTCTCATATACTCAGAAGGTTAATATTAGCCATGTAAACACTTGATCTGATAATTTTTTTCTCGTCAGGATAAACCTATTCTTTCTGTTCAGGTTTGCCCCACATGGGAGTAACATTAGGTGACTTAACAAGATTTTTAGAGGGATATTTAGTTTCCATCCTTGATCGGTAAACTCTCAAAAACTCTCTCCCACCAGGTCTCTGACTGAGGACGGAGCGTTCATTCCGTACGTAGTAAAGCAGCTAACCGATCATGGAAGAGAGTTAATTCTCATAACCAATCATAATGCAGAAGGCAGGATTTATCAGGAAAGAAGGGAATCCTAACTTAACCTCAAAGTTGGAGAAAAAAACTTCCTTTGTTATGTTTCTGAAAAATATACAAGATAAAAAAAAAAAAGTTTGATAAAATGCTTTGAGCATGTAAACGCACATCTTATTGGATCAGCATCGATGTAAACACTTTAGTTGGAATCTCTCATAGGAATGATTTGAATCAGACTGAAGAGATATTGTTCATGTAAACATAGCTGCTTTTAGTCAACACTGGTTCCTGCACTCTGGTTTTTTCAAATAACCTTGCAATTCACATTATACTGTACTTCCACAAGTTACAGAAGAAGTCAGGTTTACTAAAGCAGCAACTGAAGTGGTCTTTAAAATGTTAATTGTCAAAATGGCTCTTATTCATCTGTGCCATAATCACTCTTATCCATCTGGGACAAAAAAATACTTCAATACAGACTCTGACTACACTCAAAGCTATTTATCTCTAAATACTGATTTGTGAGGAATTTTATAGTCTCTTTCAACTCACTTAAGTTCAGAGCAAACAAACAGGATTTTGGCCGTCAAATTAAAAGCAGTTAGCTGTATGACGGATTACTGCTGGATGATATGACCTCAAATCAATATCATGAACATTTTACCTCAATTATGATTAATGAACAAATTATTTCCTTTTTGTTTTTTTGCCCTCATAGTTCACTGACAAGGTTTGTACACAAATATGCTCAACTATTAAATCTGCAATATTTTTTTTCTAAAAATTCTTCTATGTTCCAAAGTCATATGACTACCAACGCAGTGTAATTAAAAAGAAATAATTAACATGGGCAAGACTACGCTGATTTTAGAAGTTCTGTATGTCAGTTTAAATTAATTTGCGATTAATTTTCCATCCCTATGATGGATGTATCCAAAACTTTGAATAATTAAAATGAGGGCAAATAGAACATAAACCACATGTTCTGAACCAGAAGGCTGCCAACAGCACCACACAAACAGGAATATTCTGCAGTAGATTTATATAAGACTAATATTGCCATACAATACAAAGTGGCTAATTCCATTTTTGGATATGGATGCGAGAAAACATGTGCATCATTTGTAGTCATGCTCATTTACAATCCATTCATGCATTATTTATGTTTTCTGATGAGGTGGAAAGCGTTTCTAGACAAACTCTATAAACCACTGGTGTGTTATAATAATGAGCTGGTGCTGCTGTTGTTCTAATATTATTCATATATACATTTTAACTGAAATGTGAAACATAGCCGAGCACATGTTTGTATGTGAATGAGGGTGAATGGTATGACTATGGAATTGTGCAAAAGAGGGGAGTACTGAGTAGGTGTGTAAATTAATGCTTTCCAGTTGATTTACATATTTCTGTAATAAAATTTGACTTGACATGTAGCCTTAACCTGTGTGTGTGTGTGTGTGTGTGTGTGTGTGTGTGTGTGTGTGTGTGTGTGTGTGTGTGTGTGTGTGTGTGTGTGTGTGTGTGTTGATGTGTATAGCTGCAGAAAAGACCTGTTGCGGAATGTGACCTGCACCAGGACTGTCAGTCTTGTCTCTCAGCTCGAGACCCTTACTGCGGCTGGTGTGTGCTGGACGGAAGGTAAGATTGTGTTCACACACACGAGCACAGATACACACAGACCCGGGTCCAATTGGACCTGGTTCAAGGATCATCCTCTGGTGTTGTCTTTGAAATATACAGCATGGCACAAAAGTTTGGATCCACATGGCAAAAATTTATTGTAAAGTACGAATTAGAGCTAAAGTGCTTAAATTGGTGCTCTCTGACTTCAAAGCATTTGTGTATTCACAGGATACAAGCTGTTGTTACATGCAGAGATGATTTCTTCCTTTAGTGCAGAGATTGGCATGGGCTGATTCTGATTACTAACTTGACAGCACAAAAAAAAGTTGAGCATTGCTAGATCTAAAATCATTAGTTTCAAACCCATTTTGGGTTTAAAATAAAAAAGATAAATATCAAATATCATGACAAATACTTACGGATGCAGATCTATTTTGTAGATCTAAATGTTAGAAGTTAATTTTAGCTCATCATTCAGTGAGACTGATGGAAAAGTCAAACTGTTATTCTTTACTTAAGGTTTTTATGATGGTGGGTCTTCCATCTTTGTATAGGTCTTCGTTAA
>CM059206.1:19009714-19077214 GCA_030347435.1 Clarias fuscus | reverse complement strand
ACCATGACCCAGTTGGAGCTTCCTGGCAGAGGTAGACGGATTTTCAGTTCAAACTCTCCTGGTATTTTATGTAGTCCATGTGGAGTGTTTCTTGCCAAAAAAGCTTTATTTTTGTCTCAACTGACCAGAGAACCTGGTCCCAATAGCTTCTTAAATTTGTGTCTATATTAAGGAAAGAAAGAGAGACTTTCTTCTGGCACACCTTCCAAGTTGTTTAGGTATGGATATAGAGGTAATGTCTAATTGGAGACAGTGAGACCGGGTCACCACAAAATGTTTCCACCTTTTGCAAGTCACCTATAGTGATCCTCTCTAACCAAATACACTCACACCCTCGTCAAGGTGCAGCCGTGAGCACGCCGGTTGTTTTACAGGATTTTCACATTAGGGCCTTGGGATCGGTTTTGAGAACACTTGACTCCTAAGTCTGGTTCAATTTTGATCAGTGAGGACTCAATCCAAATTCAAATTTTATTTGTCACATACACAGTCATACACAGTACGATATGCAGTGAAATGCAATCGTCCTGCGCTCGGGAACCTCGTCCGTGATTTCTGGAAAAGGTGGTCTCGAGAACGATACTTAGACGCGACATCATCAGTGTCATCTGAAATCCTCTGAAATCTCACTGCGATCATAATCTCAGTGCGTCAATCCCATCACTGATAAAGTAGGAAAACACACGAGAGCATGCTCGACATTTTTTAACGTCAACCATTCCACGGTACAAATCATGGTACGCCCTTAAAAGTCTAAATTATAATTAGAACTTGTAATTGTTTTCTTAAAAAGTCCATAAGAGCATTTCCTGGCATATAGCTATTATTCTAAATAAACCGGAGTTGACCACACTCCACTCTGTGATGTAACACACTTATGTCTATTTTAACTCCTGTACTCTTTAATCTCCCCCTTGTTGATGTGTGACTAAGGGAAATCTCTTCATATATTTAAACAGATGTCATCAAGGACCATGTAAGGTTTTCTAAACAGTCCTTTTCACATAAAACAGAAATGCAAACATGCTTCAGTTGCATTTTTCTTTTTAACCAAGCTTTACCAAAGTGCAAATAAGTCTGGAGCTGACCTTATAGTTAAATGAACCGAAGCAGATTGAGAAATTCATAATATTAATAGAAATACAAAGCACACAGCTGCACCAACTGGTGCATCAGAAAAGCGTTCAAATCCATACGGTCACCTGCGGTTAGGGGTCTAGTCTGCCAAACTGTCTGTGCTCTCCAAGTTGGAGAAATGGCATACTCTCTCCCCTGTCAATCACTGCATTGCCAGACAATAGTGAGCATCTGTGAGCTCATACATGCAGAAGAGGTTACACAGCGCTTTCCTCCGAGTGCCCTGCACTGTACTGTAAGTAGACGCATTATTAAAAATGCAAATGCTGGCTTCACAGGTCTTAAAGGGAAAAGCTTTTGTCAGCCTTCATCGTCCTCGGCTGGGACGTCTTCATGTTCAGCGTCCAACCTGTGCCATTAACTTGTACCCAATGTAGCGAACGTTTAACAGCAAGCCACAGGGGGCCTAAATATTATGCGAACATCGTGTGATGCACATTAATGTAGTTAATGTAATGTAGTAACTGCTAATAATAAAACGTCGAGCGTAAAATGATGAAATAAATGATATAAATGTTACTGCTTTATCTTCTCCGCATAACTGTAGTATAGAAGTGTGCATCAGAAATGTGAAAGCATTGACACATTATTCATTTAAAAACGGGTTACAAAATGAGGAGGGTTTTTTCTACCTGCAACAACTGAACAACAAGCTTCTTCTTAACGTTTAAGTGGAAAATTAGCGCGCAATGCATATTCTTTACAATCAGTACGGCTCGTTTTTAATAACGGGTGCCAATAATTCTGGAGGGCGCGGTAGATAACTGCTAATGTTCACTGTCTTGTCAGCTGGAAAAAACCCTACAGTCTCATTAATAGCAGAATGCATTTAAATAATACATCTTTAAAGCAATTAAAATATGAATGCAGCTCTTAAATAATTTGACAGCCCTAACACACACACACACAGGCATTTTACACCACACACACACACACACACAGTGGAATTATATACATAGATCGAGAAATTAAATGTAAATATACATACTGTTAAAAAAAGAGAGAAAAGAATAAAAAACAGAAAATAAATTAAGGGAATCTTTAGTCCTGGTTTTGACTTGAAGTATAAAATCGCATGTGAGGGTTGTTCAAATCAAACTGGGACCAAGTGTGTCCTTAAATCTTTAAGCATGATATACATAACCAGCTCTAAATAATGGAGGAAGGCTGGAAGTCTTGGTGTGTGTGTGTGCGCGTGTGTGTCACCCTAAAAACTAAGAATCTGTTAAAGGTTTGACCTTATGATGACTTTAGAGGACTTAATAAAAACTTTAATTTAAAGAATAACATGAAAATTATTTTAAAAAGCCAAAATGTTTCCGTTTGTTACCAAAATTAAAGTACAGCACAGATTTAGGTCTTGCATAGCTGTATTACTGATTATATCACTAGAGTGTCCTCACAAATACAGTAAAACAGGAATTGTGTTTTGAACCCTTGTGGTGTCAGCTCAGGTCTTGTCCGAATAACACTTCAGTGCCCATGGCAGACGACACCATGAAGTACAGAGCATGTTACCTCTGCTGAAATCATGTGCGCGCATGTGTGTATATGTGTGTGTTTACACACGTCTGTGCATGTGTCAATTAGGTTACACTTTGGGCAAAAGGAAATGACTTGGTTAACCACACATTCACATAAGTACAGATACAGAGGCACATTAACGAGGCGCTGGGCACTAAAGCCGCCTGATGGGAACTTCAAAGAACCGGCTAGGAAGTGAACAGATGTGGCAGTTTGTGTGTGCATGTGTGGTGTGTGTGTGTGTGTACCTGTTTGTCGGTGAGTGTGTAGATGTAGTGCTGGTCAGGGCTGAAGAGCAGATCTCTCAGGATGGGGCTGCCCTCCCCCACCACCACGTTCTCGTACAGCAGCGCTGGTCTGTAGGAACTCACTGAGTTGATCAGGATCTGCACGAGAAAGCATACAAAGATCTTATAATCACGATTGTGAAATGAGGACGGAGAAAAAAAACACACGCACACACAAACACACTACGCATATTTACAAAAGCAATGATGCGAAAGAACTTGCTTAATTATGAGACCCTCGAAAACATGCCTGCGTATCAAAAATCCTCTGCGGAAAACAGAAATGAGTGTTAAAACTGCAAAAGCCCCGGCATTACGCCGCTGACTAAACATAAACCTGTCGTCTCTCTCTCTCTCTCTGTCTGTCTCTTTCTCACTCTCTCTAAAAAGAGAAGGAAAGCATGCTCGACCCCCTTCTTTATCGACTTGTTCAAATCCCTCATGTTTAGAATGCGAATCTCTCTGGCTGCCTTTGTGTGTGTCGTGTGTGTGTGTGTGTGTGTGTGTGTGTGTCATGTGTACACGTGTGTGCGTGTGTGGTGTGTGTGCGTACGCACGTGCGTGTATGCGTGTGTAAGAGGAGGATTAGCAACATCAGTCCCTAATTGAATCAAACAAAGCAGATAGACACTCGACTGTCAGACAGACAAGCAAAGCTCGATTATGGGCTCAGCACAGAAATCAATAAAGCTAGTGCTGTTACACACACCCAAGCAGACACACAGAGACCCCCGAACTCACACCGCCGAACACACACGCCCTCTCGTTCAAGCAGAGGACCTGTTCATCTTGATCCTCTACATACTTTCCCCACTCTTTAGACGTTCAGAACGCTTTCTCGTCTGATATTCCATTTCCCTCAGACGCGGCAGGTAAATACGGAAAGGGAGGGGTGTTGAAATGGAATCGCCACAGTCACAAATGCAACGGCAGAAAATGCGCATAATCTGGAAAAACAGGAATCGCACAGACGGACCAAGATCAAACAACAAGGATGCGATGCCGAAAGTAACCGAACGTGGGTATTTTAGCGGGTTTCTTTCTCAAGTCCTGCAGCTCCGATATCCAGAGTGTATTACAGATCTGCAGTAAAAGCTGTAAAGTCTTTCATGTCATTTTAGCACACTTCATGTCCAAAATGCAGCCTGTAATACACAGGCTTGGATCAGTGCTCTCACTGCAGTCATTTTGGATAAAAGAGTCTGCTACAGAAAAATGCAGATGGAAAATCCATCGCACACAAAACACCAGAAAATAGAGGGTTGCTATATACGTAGCAAAAAATTCACCATCACTTTTCCCCCCAAGGTTTTTATTTTTATTATTATATATATAATCATTGGTAGACTGCCGATTCAAGAAGTGAAGTAAAAAGTAAAGAAGATAAAAAAAACAAAAAAAAAACAATGGGTTGTGATGAGGTACAAGGCAAAGGATCTGATAAGCACTAAAAACTAAAATGCTGTGTTATGTAATTGTGTTTTTTTAAATGTCATGTCTCATACAAAGAGATGCACTTTTTCATTCCTCCCAATCACCTTCTCCACACTCCAGTCCAGTAGGTGGCGGTATTACACCAAATGCTCATAAAAATCTAAAGAGGCAGCAGCAGCAGCGAGACTCTCAAGGTGCTTTCCAATCGGCCTGAAGTACCAAGTATACGTCACAAGGTTCAGCCATGTTAAGTATGATTCCAAACCGCAGGGAGCGAAAATGTTCAGTTCAAAGAGAACTGCGAAGATGTAGGGAACGAGTCAACAACGGGTGTTCACTTCACTGGAAAAGCGAATGAAAAAATTCGCATCAGTCATTGCATCTCGCTGTGAAAAAAATGGAGCTCGAAAAAGGAAATATATATTTATCTTCATTATTATCGAGGACGACATCATGTTAAAAGGACACAATTTTAATTTAATCAGGAAATACTTAGAATTACTTAGGCTAGTAATTGGTAAAAAAAAATATGTTTCAATAGTTTGTTTTATATTGGTATCAGATTTAGTTTCAATAAATATTCAATATTTAATGTCCATAGTGTAAAATTTTCACGGCTACAGGTAACCATGGTAACGCACGGAGGACGTGACATCAGCGCCGGTGACATCCCCTGCAAACGGAGCAGGGAGAAGGGGGCACCCTGTGAAGTACACTCCGAAATGAAACGCAGCCTCAAATCACAAGAATGTGAGCGGTTTAGCTACATTGTATATTTAAAGAATATGTCAAATTTAGACAATTTAGTGTTTGAGAGTTTAAAAAGTGTGAAGTGTGACCCGTCAGTTTATTTCAGTGGAACGGCCAACAAAAGATCAATTCTACTGTATAGCTCTAGTTGACTGAAATAATAAATAAATAAATTATATAAGACTTGTGAAGGTGAAAGGCTGTGCATCCCTTTAGCATCATTCAGATGGTACTCAAGTTGTAAGGAATAAGGCACTGCAAGAAGAAGTGCAGTAAAAAGAAAATAATCAATGACAAGGTGTTGTGATGAGGTGCAACGCAAAGCAGATTGAGGATTAATTTCATTAAAGATCGTCACCTCAAAGTTTACATCAGTCACAGTTTAGTCCATAAAACAATTTAAATCATTATTGCTCTCGTTAAAACACCTGGGAACAACTGTTCTCTCACCAGCGTCTCTGACCCCCCCTTCAAACAAAAGTCAGTCATGTAACTAAGAAACCACAAAATTCCTTCATCTTAAATAAAATGTATCAGATTTACCTCTGACTGCTACAAATTGCTGCAATTGAAAACTCGGTTCGTTCCTTTTTATTTCAGACCCAAGAAGACTTTGAAACTAACAACAGAAGTTTGAAATGATCCAGGCCTCTCGACTCAGTAGTCTATCGGAATCAACCCAGAACAATGCTAAAGAAAGAAATCATCTCTGCGTATTACATCGTTCCTGATACATTAAGAAATGTTCAACATTCCTGTATTCAGCGCTTACATGAGAGACCAATTACTGTCAGCACTGTTCTGTTACAGAAAATGAATCACCTTCTCACCAATCAGAGGTGCACTGTGGCATAATAAAATAAAATAAAATAAAAAAACTAGTCTTTAACAAGGTTCTATTGTCCCTCGATGTAATGTTGTGCTTGTGCAGTACTGCACAAAAGCCTTGAGCCCCCTCATTCCTTCATATTTTGCCTCCAAAGAGCCAGACTTTCTTTTATTTTTGTTAATCTAGGAACAGTTCTCCAGGCTTCCTGAAGGAGTTTCGTAGCTCTCATTTTCAGTCCTGAATCTGACCAGTTTCAACAGTTTCATGTTTTTTGTTTGTTAAGCCACACAATGAGCTACGAACCTTATTAAATCATAAAAAAAAGCATGAACTTAATGGATGACCCAGTGAAGAACAGCTGCAGATGATAACATGATCAGACTAATGATTAGTATACTGCTGATGCTGAGTAGTTGGAACAGACGAGAGGGAAAATGAGGTTGCTGCATCAATCTTTTAACTCTATCTTTAGCTACTTGGCAGCATGTCACAGAAGTACATTTGTTCACTTTGCTATACTTTAACATACATAATTAAATGTAATTTAATATAAAGAAGCGAGGGGGGGGGTCAAGACTTTTGCACAGTACAATAGATATCGTTATATTTCAATAAGTAAAATTTCCCTTCTGTTTCGCACTATTCTGACACAAACACAGGCACGTGCATTGTAGAAAGGGGTGTCGGGAATGCACGCAGGCGTGCCAAACCGTGGTGCGACCTTTACCCGACAGTTAACAAAAGGTCACCGGGGGTCAATCACTCAGACTGAAAGGTCGGCGGAAGAAATCAGCCTGGACGTAATTGTACAAATTGATTTAAATTACAGCACTGACTGCTAACGCATCATTTGAGAAGGCAGGAAAGTTATTCAGAGCATGTTAGAGAGTAATGAAGAGAACCAGGACAGAGAGAGAGAGAGAGAGAGAGAGAGAAAGAGAGAGAGAGTGGGCACAAGGTAATTGGAGCAGAATTCCCAGTCAGGAGCGCCGTCTCACAAATAATAACCGCACAGTAATCCAGCCAGGGGGCGCAGCGGCCAGCGCACAGCTCGGGGTTTGTACCAGGATTGTTAACGCTGTTACACAATCAATGTGCCTTCACTACTATACATAGTATCGAGTCTATATGTCTGATGTCATTTTCCACTAATTGCAGAGAATTATCAATATTGTTCAAACACAGGCATTGTTTTGGACCAGCGCTGCCGCTGGTCGATGAAATGAGACACGGTGGCCAATCATATCAAGCACTTTGAAGCCACTGGTTCAATTAAAGACTTAGCAAGACCAAAATCCATCTGTTCCAGAAAGAAAACAAGCGGGTCGTTAAAGCCCGTCTCAGCCCCGAGTCCAAAAAATTTGCATCACTAAAACATTGCTAATAAATTCTTTCTGCTTAAATGTGACATATTTGAATGCACTATTACTTGTGGGACACTGCATTCGAGGCAATGTGCAGCACAGCTGTGTGTGTTTGTGTGTGTGTGTTTGTGTGTGTGTACAGGAGAGAAAAGAGAGAGATGCTGGCAGCACCAGCATATTAAATACATCCATCACTCGTATAGTTTTTGCTAAGCAGCCATGGTAAGCTCAGCTATGTAGCGCAATTTATCTGTCCTTCTCCATCTTTTTTACTCTTTCCATCTGTGTGTCAGCGTGTGTGTGTACGTAATTACAGGCTGTTTCCCAAGGGTGCCCGATTCCACTCCTGGAGGACCGGAGTCCTGTAGATTGCCGATTTCCCTGCTGAAACACACCTGATAATTAAGCGGTGAGTTAAATCGAGTGCGTCTGCGCACAGGAAAATCACAGAACGCCATTAGACTTTAACATTCCTCGACAGAGGCTCCTGTTCGCTACCCCGAGCCAATTTCCACACAATATGCGACTGAACGTCACAAAAGCGTGAATTATTCCGTAACGTTTGCTGCATTACAGCTCTTCAGCTGAAACCTGATGCACATTTCTGCTGACACAACACAAATATACAGTATATTGTACGTTCAGAGCCAACATCACTGCTAACGAGAAAATCTGAGCAGGTAGGAGGAAAGAGTTTACCGCAAAACTCTACTCTAGAGTAGGCTGATGGATATATAGCTTCAGGCAAACTATAAAACGTATCGGTTTAATAGATGCTGAGGTGCGAAAAAAGTTCAGATTTCTAAGCTTTTGGCTTAGACTATACAGCAGTTATAAAATGAAATTCTACTTCACATAATCATAATCTCTGTAAACCTGAAATGAAACATACATACATACTAACTAACTAGCATACAGTCAGCCAGCTACTGTATAACAATAATAATGAACTAAACAACATTATCGATTATATAGCGGTAAAATGGTGACAGGATCATGGGCACCCATGGCTCATCTACACCTTTGGTGACCTAGTGTAAGGTGAGACGGTCACGTCTGATCCCACAGAAAAGCCAATGTAGCACAGATTAAAAAAAAAAAAAAAAAAAAAGTAAATTCTGGCTATAATAGAAAGGTATCAGAACACTCGGTGAATCACAGCTTGCTGCTTGTCAGGTTGAGCAGGCAAAGAATTCAAGAAGGCCTCCTCAGCCTCCAAATTCCACAAGATCTCAATCCGACTGAGCTTCCACAGATGGCAGAAAAATAAACAAGTCCGATCCACGGAGGCCCCACCCCACAACCCACAGCACCCAAAGCCACGCTCCACTGCCAGACACCGCAGCCTAGTGGCCAGAATCACATCGGTGACACAAGGGGACACTAAAACCTAGGTGGTTATAATGTTAGTGGTTTAAATATCATGGCCTTTTTATGACTAATGACATGAAAATTTTTTTTTAAACAATTGTCTACTCCAAAAAAGGACATTAATAAATAAATAAATCGATTAAAATAAATAAAAAAAAGAAAATTGTGATGGATGACTTACAGCATGGAATGCGCATTTTACTATTTAATGTCCAGTGTAACACAAATGCTATCTAGCTGGCACTCCATCCATCAATAAAAAAAAATTTAAAGCACCAATTTACCTAAGAAACAGCACATTGCGGGTCATGCTTTTGGAAGTACAATAAATCATCCGCACCAGAGTGGTTTAAGGCATATGCGTGATGAAAGTTGCTTCAAAGCGGACAATTCTCATATAACAGCATGACCTGAAGTGTGTTATTCCTCTTGTATTTATATATTTTTTAAATCTATTAATAAAAATGTGACTTGGCATTTCCTCAGTTGTGAATTTTACTCACTTTTGGTCTGAATAAAATTGAAAAATCAGGAAGGTGTAGTTTTGAGAAGTCTCTTCTGTCGTTATGTGGACCAAAAACTATCTCAAAGGTTGAAGTGAAAAAAAAAAAACAAGAAAAAATATTTCTACCGGCAACACAAAAGCTGGACGAATGACTGGTCTTGGCAAGTACTGATGAACTGGATTAATAGTAGAGTCGAAATGATGTGAACCTTTACACAATGTCAATTTTAAAGCAGCACAGGACACATTAACACACACACACACACACACACACACACACACACACACACACACACACACACAGTACATAGCACATCTAAAACAGCTCCCTTTTTGTGTCCCGAAGCACATTGGAGGCCATGTGGGGCTCTAATGAAGTCCTAAGACGTCCTGCTTAGGTTTACTGTCTAAATGAATCCCTGGAGACTGGAAGAGCAGGGAACTGATGTGGACAAATAAACAGTCTCCTTTACATCTGCTTTGTCTGGAAGCTGCTCGTCTGCTTATCAAACAGCTCATCAACTGCTCGCCGTCCTGTGGCTCGTCTGTCTTGGGAATAAAAGTCTGGATCTTATCGGTTGAGGAGATTTTCATTGGAGCAGAACAGTGGAGGGGGAAAAAAAAAATCCCCAAATTGCCGTATGACTGCCGGACTCGCTTAAAATACGAGAGTACGTATAGGAAATGAGGATATTTTCAAATCCACACATTTATATGTGAAAAGTCTATGTGAAGAGGCTTTAAGTGGGAATTGCTTTTTCCCGGCACGATAGTGTGACGCTACGCTTCATTTCCCAAACGTCCTCGAATCAATCACGCTAACACGGCCGCGCGACAAGAGTCCTGAATCAGCAACATGCATGCAGATAAACACACGTGAGGTGGGCGCACCAGCCGCGACACCCGCACCCAAATCCTTCGTACGCCGTCATACAAATCAACAACCATCACTTCACGCGCAGAGGCACACTATGACTCAAGCATGTGTCAGTTAACTAAATGAAACCTTAAAATAAACCACCATCATAGCGGACCCTTGCCGCACAGATGCCAATTTACTTTTGACGTCAAAACCCCAAAGGACCCATTGAGCGCTTCCTTTTCCTTACAGCTCACCCCCACACACACACACGCACTCTGCAAGTCAACACAGGAAGTGAGGCATTACAAGTATAAACCATCTACTCAGTACACCCAGGGTGACTGTCTATACAAACAACGGCGGCGCTCCGACACAATCGTACCCTGGCACGGGAGCGAGCGGGCGGGCGGGCGCGCGGAAAAAACACAGGAAGACACACACGGAGCATAGCTGATATGCGAAGAGAGCAATCTTTAATCTGTAATCACTAAAAGAACTGATAAGCCTTCCTGTGGGAACGCTAGCCGATTACCGAGCCACTGATGCCTCAAATTAGTGCTTAAGGAATCCAGACATAATTAAACAGTGACAGATTTTATATCCTCCTTCACTCTTCCCCAGATATTACGCTGGGAGCGCTATCATTACCTAGCATGCACTTAATGTGTACCTGCATCGACTGTAGTCACTTCATCAGAGAGAGAAAGAGCGTGCTCACATGAGGCATCGGGGCAGAGCAGGGCGAGACGTTTATACACACGGGCATCGTCTCTGCGGACGAAACCAGGAATAACGCCAACATCCGAGTATTATTATTATTCTGACCCATAATCTCATACGGCATTCTGCACAGCCACAGACGCACACTATAATCCAGGGAGACAGAGAGAGACAGACAGAGAGAATGTGTCTGTGTGGTAGGAATAGATGCAAATCATGTCTCACGCACACACACACACACACACACACACACACACAGTAGTGTACATTTAAGTGTGCTGACTTTGTATAAACAACAGTGAAAAGAATCCAACTGGTCAAATCCACCCAGTGCACCAAGGCACAATTACATCCTGCTTTTGAAATAAAACACCACACACACACATACACACACACACACACAGCCTTAATCCATCAATTGTTTGAATTGCAAGGCTTCATTTTATTCCGCCCCTAGTGGAAACATGATCTGGAGGCGGTGTGTAACTCCAGCCGCCGCACCCGTCTCTGAACACTACGGCAGCGGTCCCGCTTCCTCCCAAACGCAGCGTGAGATCCGCTCGGCCTCGGCTCCCTTTCTACAGCACGGCGTCCGGTGAAAATAAACATTGTGTTACATTTGTCTATTGTTTCAATAGCCATTGCATTACCCTGACGTGTGTGCTCAGAAAGAAATAATAATAATCATTTGATGCAGTGATGATCTGTGTCTGTCTAGTCATCTTAATATTCTTATCTGTACTCAGATTTCAAGCAACAGTTCAATAAGGCGTGACTTTTTTTTTTTTTACACGAAGCGGAAAAAATAAACACAAGGCTCATAGAAAGTAAGGCATTTTTATTCGGATAAAAAAAAAGAGAAATTTGCAGAAGATAACACTTTAATGAACTCCTGAATGTGTGGAACTACGCTGGAGTTCCTAATCAGTCTCCACTAGGCACCCTGTTGAGCTTTCTGACGAGCTTTCTGTCTATTGCGACTGAGTGCAACGCTTTCCAAAACCGGGGAAATTATTGATTAAATGTCACAACAACCACCTTAAAATAATATGTGAACAGACTGATTGAATTGTGGGGGATTGTTCCTTTTCCTAAAAGTTCGCTGAACATGCTTTGATAACGTAGTATAAAAAGTATGTACTAAAGCTTGTTTACTCAGACTACTAGACTGCCGATCGTCTGAGACGACATGATAGTGGGAGTTCAATTTTAAGTGATCGTCCTGTGGATGACCATGTATACAGTGGTCAAAGTTTATACAAATTTGAAGCGGTGCAAGGAATTACCTTTATTTTGGAAAGAATGGTGGGGGAGGGGGTTTAAAAAAAGGCACATAGATGGATGTTACTCCTAGCCTTTAGCGTCTGTTGGATCCATAAACAAAGAAAACATGAGAAGGAAAACAAAAAGATAATTTCAAGATTCCTGTAAAGAAAGCAGACCATGGCTTGAGTATGATGATGATGCTACTCAATCAGTGACATGTTCTTGGTGCAAGGAGTTTAAACTGAAGGGTAAGGCTAAGACTAAGCCTCTCCAGAGCAATGTTTTGACTGATGGATGCACCTCTCTCAGACTAGAGAGCAGTGTGACATGTTAGAGGGAAAGAAGCTGGGCAAGAGGGAAAAAATGTAAGACACCTGAGCTCTGTTTGCCCCACGGGAAAAAAAAAATCAAAGTAAAGCAAAGATGACTAAAATATATTATTAAGATTATTATTAAAAGTGAGTATTTATTGTGACAATGCTTTGAGAACCATTTGGTCTCGGGTACAATTTCTGCAGCTTTATAAGGAATTTACCTACTAAATTTTACTGAGATCCCGGCAGAGGCTCTCTAGTTTTTCTAGAGACTGCACCTGCTTCTTTTTGGCATGAAAAATCCAGCAGCTTCCATTTTGTTTTTTGTCTAAAAGTCGGTCGCTTATATAACAACATGCTCGTTTCTTAATTAAATTAAATTCCACGCGAACAATGGAACATCGCGGGCATATTTTATATATACATATACACACATACATACATTTTATATATATATATATATATATATATATATATATATATATATATATATATACACACATACATACACACACACACACGCGCGCGCGCACACGCACGCACACGTATATATAAAATATTATTATTTTTAAAACAGGACATCAGGACCACGCAATTTCATGTTGGACAACCTGTGGCCCTGGCATATTTTAATATAATCCCTGCATGATTTCCTATTCATATTGAAGTCTGAATAACAATCAAGAATTTTGCTACACAAGTTAATATTTGTCGGAAAGATATTTTTGGAGACCCCAGCAGAGATGCGCTGCCCTGAGCACAGCACGTGGTCTGCATGGGGTCGGTATAATTATTTATAGAGCACTGACTTTATAAATACAAGCATTTTTCATTGGTGGATTTACAGGCCAGACTGTTTAGAAATATGGATTTATTTTTGGAGCCGTGTTTGGGTCAGGCTGGGGGAGCGAACCACTGACGAGATCGTCTCCTATTCATAACTTTATTCGAAAACACAATCTAATTCACTTTAAATATAAAACGAATGATTTGTAGCCAATTATACTCCTCATTTACACTGCTCTACATTACTAACATAGGATTGAATTCCTCACCCATCTGACCGATCATGACGGATCTGATGTCTGCCACAGCAGATCGTTTACATCACTTGAAAGTGGAAAGAGATGGAGTGTGAAATACAGACACACAGGGGTTGGTCCAGGTGGAGCTCAACAATCATCGATCATTCATTCATGCCCATTAAACAGCACTCTGACCACACCCAGCACCCTCCGGCTGTTTCCTCCCATTCGTCTCAACCATTCCTCCCACCTAATCCTCTGAACACACGGCCCTGTCCAGCAATCGGCTCTGCACTTGTCCAACAAGTTGTTGTTCAGGCCAAGGCCAACCCCAACCCCCTGCTGAAATCAATGAAGTGTGTGTGAGCTCACAGGTGAAGAGGAGATTATTCACTGGCATGAGCGAGAAAGAACAAAGCTAGACGGGTGAAGAGAGAAAGGAAGGGAAGAGATTTGTTTGCCACGGTCATCTCTGGTCACCTAAATCTACATTCGGAATTCTGTAAATCAGTCAACATCAGATGGCAGAAGTGCGTTTAACTGAAATCAGGTCACTAAATTTTTTTTGTGATAATGACATTCGAGGTGCATGTCGGGGCCAAAATAAAAAAATTAAAAAATATTACACGATTATCTACAGGAAGGCCAACAGTTGTAGCTCTTCTGTTCTGCTCATTATTTTTATATCTAGCATGTCGTGGTGGACTTCGTAATGTATTCAAAAGAGAAACAAGTGTATGAAAATGGATGAAGGTAGTCATGAATTTGCAGAAGTCTGATTTGTTATTGTCACATGATTTCCTCATATGGTTTACAAATGTGTGATTCCTCCTGGATTTGGTGGCGTTTACCATCAGTTGAGACGATGCTACGCGTTTACGTTTCATAAAATTATATTTCAAGCTCTCATTAATAGCCAACAATTCCAGGGTTGAATCCAAATGGCATAAAAAGCAAAGTTAGTGCACCATTATGTAGGATGTATGATCTGTTGTTCCACATGTCAAGTAGTGCCCTTAATCCCAGGTTCGAAAGGGATTTGTTGCTTGTGTTAGCTGGTTCAGAGATTACTAAGGAGACAAAGCATTGCTTAAGACGACATCACATTAGCAGATTTATTTTCTCTTTCAAGGTGGTTCCGGACTGGTTTTGAATGCGGGTTTTGGCACTGGGATTGGGTATGTAGCGTCCTTTTCGTCGTCCAGGAACCTTGTGATATCAGGAGCAAAATGTCTATAGATATAAAACTGAATTAAAGTGAAGAACCAGAATAGACATAATTTAGGGCTTCAGGCTTAAGATTCCAACACCAGAAATACACAGTTCCAACTTCCAATACCACAAATACAGATTTGGGATTTGAACTGAAGACCTTCTGATCACGAGTTCAGTCAGGGCTCTTTAAACCACCAAATCCACCCTTCTGCTTTTTAGCTTTTTATGCAGCTGTCTCATGTTATATATCGTATGTAAATGTGTCAATACCTGGCCATCAGAAAAGGAAGCTAAAGCCAGTAAAAAAAAAAACACTGCAACAAAGACTGAATTATGATGCATTGATGATGAGGAAGTAGTCGGGTGGAAGGTTCAGGACGGTGGAAGTGAGGTAAACAAATTAACTAATATAAAGCTGAGTCACAACAACCACAGAACCATAGAAATGCTGATTCGAAGTGACACCCCCACCCCCACACCCACACATGGTCCAGAAGGCCAACAGTGGGATTCACACATTATAAAGCAAATGGGTCCTATAGAGTGTGAACTACTCAGAGGTCCAGGTGTGTGTGTGTGTGTGTGTGTGTGTGTGTGTGTGTCTGTGCGCGCGCAAGCATCTCTCTCTCTCTCTCTTACAAATTCACAAAAAAACTGTCATACAGTGTGAGCCCAAGGGAAAATGCCAAGGTGCAAAAACTGTATAAATTCTGTTTCTCTTTCTCTCCATCTCTCTCCCTCTTCCATATACACGAAAACACACGCAGTTAACCCCAGTGACAGTATATGCAGCAACTGCATGCTGTGAAGTACTGAGGGAAGAGCAGCAGAGGCCACAACATTGTACGTACACACACATGCGCGCGCACACAAACAGAGATTAGCATACCGAACAGCGGCATGCAGCGTGAGCGGCATTCTGACAGCTGGGTGGTCGCCTGGCAACCAGGTGTGAAACAGATGCTCCGGCTGAGGTTTGGCCTGTTGCCACGGCAACATGGAGGGCACTGACCCCTGGACACAGCGTGTGTGCGTGTGTCTGCATGTGCACCAGGAGGCACTCTTGGCACCCCTACCTATATAATGCCATGCTTCAGTTCTGCAGTCATTAGAGAAAGAGAGAGAGAGAGCGCTGACCCAACGGACAAGCAATCCAGCTGCTAAACATACACGGCCTCATTAGCAAAGCGATTAGCTCGCTCTAACTTTGGAGGGTGAGAAGTTTGAAGACACCTCCTCCTCTCCACAAACCACTGCAAAATGTGAGGTGAACATAAGAACTCAGAGTGTACAGCAACACCAGCGCCGGCTAGGATGGAGGACGCCGGCGGTGATTTATACCTGCCTTTTAATAGGCGATTAAAAAAGCAAGCTGGTTTTGCACAATACTACAGCAGAGCAGAGCAGATCAGGCACATGATGAGGGCTGATCACTTCAAGTCAAGTCACATGATCAGCGCACATCACGCGGTTCCAGTCCTGTCAACCTGAGGCTACGGTGGACAGGGCACAGGAAAACAGGATGGTTCAAAATGAGAGAAAAAAATAAACAGTCGTGTCTTTTTCCAACCATCCTAATATGATCTTTTAAGAAAATAAGCCTTTGTTTTATACAGCAAAGAGAAGAAAAACAGATCGAGACGACACATTGAAAACAATCGCAGAACATTACTGAGACCTAAGGAAAGAAGAATAAATAAATAGATCGATAAATAAATAAAAGACATAATGACATTATTTTAAAAAAAATCCAAGCACATAAAACTCTACACAGAAGCAAGACTAAGAAGATGGGTTTTAAGATGCCATTATAAAAGCTTATTTTAAATGGGTAAAAGAAGATTCCACAGATTCCGAAGCCACGAGCAAAGCCGTTTGCGTTATATCCTGTCTAGCACTGTGTGTTCTGAAATGCCCTTCTGCTCATCATGCGTGCACAGTAATATAGTCTTCCTGAAAACTTAAAGCAGTCTGCTCATTCTCACCTCACCCCAAGACTGGCCCTTACTAGATGTATTATGCTTTTCACATCATTCCCAGGAGATTCCTGAAATCCAAAGATCCAATTGTTTCCTCTTCCTGGCGTGAACAACAGATTGAGTCGGCCTGCTTACAATCCACTTCCCCTTCCGCAATCGTTATTTTCACATAGAGCTCGGTCACAAACTGTTCACAGACAGGCCTGTGTGTTCATGTGTGTGTATGCGTGCTCTGCGCATAAAATCTTCATTTTAAATATGAAGAAAATGTATACAGTATGTAGCGGTCAGTGTGTTAATACACCACAAATAATTCAGTGTAGAAGAAACGCTGGACTGTGCCACTAGAACTGTCTAAATAAAACTTAGGTTATCATTACTTATCAATGATTAATTATTGATGTGCTCAACTATCGCTTATAAAAAATGTGTGACATTTGGAAACCTAAACTTCCCTAGTCACTTGTTTGTTTTCTGTTAAATTGCAGTTAGTGTTATTTAACTCTACATGATTAGTGTTCATTATTCACAGTGGTGATGTTTAATTCAATGGACGTTCAAGACAAACCAGGACTTTTGCTCGTCCAGAACAACAGAACACGGTTATATTCCTTTGCTGCACTAACACACTTATGACGGAGAACTCCTTTAATGGCCAAAACATGTCAGAACTGTACATGGGATGTGGGAATAACTCCCAGCAGAGTTCCTATAGTGTGTGATCAAACGGGCGTATGTTTTTTTTCCATTAAAGGAAAGGGCCATTAAAGAAGTTCCTGGAAGGTCGGCGTTTCAGACATGAAGCAGGTAGTCTGATCATGGCTCTGGAGTAGTGACTTTTTAACTTGATGGCATCCAAGCACTAGTGAGACACTGGGATGAGTGCAATAGTGTAGCAGGGGATTATATAGAGAAATAAAGGAGGTTTTTACTCTTGTAACCGTGTCGCCATCAAAAGTCCCGCTTTGACTTGAATGCCCCTCATACTTTCGGGATATGACGGAAAATACATAAGGATGAAGGACAAAGAAATAACAAGTAGTAAGACTGAACAAGAGAGAGCGAGAGAGACAGACGAGAAAGAAAGATCAAAGTGTAATTGGTTAAAGCCGTGGCAAAGAGACCACAATAGAATCAGACCGCTGCCAATTAAGTGTAAAGTGAGTGCATCGACTGGTGCGTTTCAGCAGCATCACTCTGCTTCCACAATCTAATCAGCTTTAGAGAAAGACCTCTGACCGCATGCTCTACACACTGACGGCCACGGCACAGGAAACCGTCTCTGCTGGTGTGGGAGGGGGGGACACACACGATGCGGGATGTTTCGTCTCAAATTAACTGAAAGCTTGGCGACTGTACACGGGTCACTGGGGTCTGACAGGTGTGTGAAGCTGCAGCACGGAGGCTGATTAATTACCCCGAGTTCATGAGTGTCTGAGGCGTCTGGGAGGAGCTGCTCAGGTGAAACAGGAAGGGGAACAGGCAAGTCAGTGACTTACAGGGCCAAGGGTCAGACACGCATCGCAAGAGTCGTCTTTCTCTCTCTCTCTCTCTCTGTGTGCCGTGTTCTGTTTAGGAGAAGGGGCAGCACGCGCCATCACACGTCACACTTAGTTAGCATGTTAGCAGCCGATGAAGCCGTGTGCCTGTCAGTTCTGCTTCTTGTAAAATCCGCGCCAAAGGCCGTCTTCTCAGGAGCCATTTTCTGTGTCTGGTGCGTGTTCTTCAAAGGACGGCACTAGTGCTCATTAGCTGCTCTAGAGACTAGCAGATTCCTGTAACAGCAAGTTTTCATCTCTCGGCAAACAGATTCGTGACAGATTTCGCTCGAAGAGAATTCAATCGTGACATAAGGAGGAGTGAATGCTTTGATACCGTGTTGTGATGTATAGATATATATGCCATGTGTGGGCAGAGCAAAAGCCTGGCCTGTATTACGCTGAAAAAAAAAATTTTTTTCTTTGCTTTCTTTGATTGATATATGACTGGTTTCCATTTATGCAGTTACAGGATGTACTTAATTTAAGACCCGACAAGATAAGACCCGACATGCCTTAAATACTACATACAACTCAAATGGGAGTTGTGTTTTCTAGCAAATTTGAGGATTTTCTTTTCACCGTATAAAGCGTTTCTGCACAGCAATGTGCTCTGACCCTCTCCAACAGACAGTGATGATGGTCTGTAATTTCCGTCCCACCGTTACAGCCACAATAGAATGATTTAAAACGAGGTCATGGCACGAGCCTGACGCATTTATTAGCAGTGATGTGACAACGTGTAAAACTTAGTGACAGATAATCAGTTGCATGACTGATTATTAAAAAAAAAAAACTGCTGTAGTGTTCAGAGAGGAGCGGTTGGTCCGACGAGACACCGAAAGCACGTTTTGCGATTGCTTAGGGCCCCGTATCGGTGCTGCAAGAATAACCCGAGGAGGGTTTTCTGCAGCTTTACTTATGATCAAAGCCTGAAGAGTGCAGACACAAAACTATTAGCGAGCACAGGAAGGAGACGGCACGGCACACTCAGGAAGGAGCTAATTCGCTTACACATGTGGCCGGCACATTTTCTTAACGAACACGCCATGTGTTTAACAGAACAGTTGAGACGGGCCTAAACGTTTCCTCTCATGACTCTCAGACTCCGACTCGGATATCTTCACCCTGAAGTTTGCTTGACGTTTGCTTTTCTTGTTTCTGAAGACATGCTGTAATGTTTGCGCCATATTTTTCTTCTTGGGTCTCTCGAGATTCTCCCCATTGCACACTGAAGGCTCGGTCAGAGACACGCAGAGGAAATGATGAAACTATGAACGAGCGGGGCCGAGCACACGCCGAATCCATCTTGTTGACTGCGACGCTAAGCTAGCCAGAGGACGGATGGGGAAATCATTTGACTGTGTCTGACATGCGTTCTACTGCCCTGTGCGTGCGTGCACGCATGTGTGTGTGTGTGTGTGTGTGTGTGTGTGTGTGTGTGTGTGTGTGCGCGTGTGTGCGCGTCTGTGTATGGACTGAGACTGCAAGAGAGAAATGCAGAGCCTAATCCAAGAGGTTGCTACGGCAACCGGTCCGTCCTGGCTAAGTGGCCGAGATGCTGGACGGCGGTGCTGCTAGCTGTAGGATTAGAACGCGGCCAATAAAAAGATCAATCACAGTGATTAGGGCTGGTGGAGTGGGGATATAGGAGTTAATACACGCTGTACATGATTGATTAGGGCCTGTGTCAGTTAGAATTACAAAGCCCAGTCATGAGCTACAGCAATTGATTAGACACTTACCAATGAATACAGAAATGCCACACGTAGTATGCCACACATATGAAGCGAGAGCAGGAAAGGAGAAGACTAAGAACACAGACACAGAAGAGGGCACAAAAAGACCTGGAAGAGGAATATGAGAGAGAGAGAGAGATACTGAGAGAGAGAGAGACAAGCCCTGTGAGTCACAGGCAAATAGTGAGAAAAAAAAAAACACGGGAAAGAGAGTGAGAAACAGGTGACCAGTGATAGAGACCAGAGAGAGACACACACTGTGCAATAAAGAGAGTGAAACACTACGAGAGAGAGAGAGAGAGAGAGAGAGAGAGAGAGAGAGAGAGACTGGAAGAGAAACACTGCATTCACATGGGAAACAGTCAGAGTGCTTGAGAAAGAAAGTGAGACACACTGCGTGTGAGAGAGATAAAGAAAGACAGACACACCCTGCAAGAGAGAGGCAAACACTGCAATAGAGAGACAAACACTGCAAGTAACAAGAAGACAGACAGGCAGGCTATTTAATAATGCTGCAAAGACAGCCTTCAAGAGACAGATAGACCAATACTGGGAGAGAGTCTGACACTGTAAAAGAGAGACACTGAGAGGCAGACATTAAAAGAAAAAGAGAAATTATGTGTAAGAGAGACAGACCTAGTGTAAGACATAAAAGAAAACTTAAAAGATGAGCTTGTTGTCACTGCATAGACCAAAAACATGGTTTCAAAGCTACTCTCTAGCCACACACACACACACACACACACACAAGCGAGAGAGAGCAAGTGTGTAAATACACACAGGCACATGTGCCCAGGGGCGATCCATGTCCTACGAGTATTAATACAGCTAAACTAATAACAAACCCGTCGCCCAGCAACAGGTCGCTATTAGCTAATTAACAACCTAAACGAGGGCCTGCTCATTTGTGACATCTGCCAACAGCTGGTTACGACAAGGGAGGCGGGGCATACACACAAAAACACACATGCACACACATATGAAGAGATTAAAATACTATTAGGTGCAAATGATCAATTCTTTAAATAAAAAAAGAGGATGTTACAGATGGTTCCCAAAAAGCATGCTGAGGTTTGGTGCTGCTGTTCTTACAAACAAGCACACGCACATGCTCACACACACACGCAGACAGACACAGACACACACGAACACGCAGACGCAACTAGTACATTTATAGCAGCTCAGAGTTTAGGCAGTAAAATGAGGTGCATCATTTGCATATAGACACTAAAGTAGCACTGATCCATAGTGGAGTTCATTCAGGCGAGTGCATGTGTGTGTGTTTTCCTAACACAGCTGTGTGTGTGTGCATGTGTACTTCACTGTCTTAGCCGAGGCCTCATCTCTCACCAACCTCACTGTGTCCTACACAACAGTGTGGGGTGAACGAGCTGTCCCAGCTCATTACACTGAGACAATACAGAGCTGCAGCTTCCTCTACACTCACACTCAGACCACCCAGAGAGAGAGAGACAGAGAGAGAGAGAAGAAAGAAAGAAAGAAAGAAAGAAAGAAAATCTCAGGTCAAGTAAAGAGAAGCTCCAGTATTTGGTAATTTGTCTGTATTACACCTTAACTGCAAAACACTAATGTTAGCATGCCAGGCTAACTAGCTAGCTAAAAGCAAGCATTACTGTAAGAATCTATCTGTTTTGTTGATTTTAGCATTTAGCAGCTACCAACACAAACAAAACACTTCACCAAAACAGGTAAAAATTTAAAACCTTCTAGTACAAAAACATTTTTTCTTTCTTTTTTTTTTTTTTTAAATTGTTCTAGAACTTTTCTCATCAGAGGCTGGCTAATTATTTTGTTGTTGTTGTGTCGCTAGCAACTTAACATGACTCAACACAGCTCCTGTTTATGAAATTAATCTCCAAACTCCGGTCAAATTTTGTCTCAGTTTCTTTTAATACATTACTCTCTGTACTGTCCTATGTAGATCAGGAAGACACCATGGTGACTAAGCACTTTTTTTTTGATGAGACGTTCCACTCGCTGAATGTTCAGGAATGACTGTAGTGGGCTCTGAGCCACCTCGGCTGGAATGGTCATTCACAGATGTTACGCTACACCCAACAGCGTGTGACAATACAGAGCTCGCAGTTCGTACAAATGCGGTTGGCTGGCGTCACATGGTAGCTATGGTAACTCCATATCAGTGCTTTGGTTTTTTTTCTAGAACTTTTCTGGATACAGGCTGGCTATTGTTGGGGCGCTAGCAACTTAACATGGCTCAACTGGCTTAAGCATTATCTCAAACCTTGGGTCAACTTTTGTTTGATTTCTTTCAATACCCAACTCTCATCACTTTTTTTGCTGCCTACTCAGAATGGGAGAAAACGGCTAGGTATGGATAGCTAACATTTAAATAATTATCAATATAAGCCTATTTCTATTATTATTAGTAGTAGTAGTAGAACTATAGTATTAATATGAAAGCACTGCATAATAGCCAATTTGGATATCCATTAAAACACAAAGAGCTTGTTATGCTACTTATAATAACATTCATTACACAATCGTAGCCGCAAGCACAGAAGCTAATTAAATACGACAAAATTAGCCAAAGGAACGCATGGCAGGGGCATAACAGTTTCTTTTATCATTAAGCGTAAATATCGGCCTGTGTGTGTGCCGCACCGAGGCGACGTTCCGCGCTCAATCTTCCTCGCAAATGAAACCAACTGATTGTTATGAGCGGACGATCGGACGCCTATAGGCAGGTTTATTAGCTACATGAGATGTCGGATGCACCTTTCTGAAACGACATGCGGCTCATTGTTAAAGCAGAAAAATCCCATTATTTCTTTCATCTACCTCTCATTAACTCATCCAGCAGATAATTTGTCAACAAGTGGGCTAACGCGGTTTACACGGATTCATCAGTCAGCAAATAAAACAGCTCCCGGCAATTCAGTTAGCTCGACCAAATAATGTAATCTTATACATCTAATTATTTTATCAACGTAGAATTTTTTGTTATTATTATTATTATTATACCCAAGTTGTATCAAACTGCTTGCTTCACGTCTGAAACGATGGCCTCCCAGGAACTCCTTTAATGGCTCAAACATGTCTTGTTCAGCCGAGTTCCAGGGTTAGTAACGTGCAAGTGGTGTTGGTGAATGATTGAGTACAGTTCCAACAAACGGATGCGTCTGTTTTACTGCAGCTAAGAGTCTCACCACCATACTATGCTTCTGTAATGGTCAATCAGTGTTACTCTTTCAGTCAGTTCTGGTTTGATTTTAATTCCCCTCATAAATCAAAATGTCACAGCACGTCACTCTATGGTAGCTATGGTATCCCCATGATAGCACATAGTGGCATGTGCTTTGTGACATGGCCTTTTGGATTAATGTGGACTAATTACTGGAAATGCACTAAAACAAAGTCATTTTAACTTTGCTGCCTTGTTGGAAATTGGCTAAAACCTTCTAAAGCACGAGGACGGAAACGCTATTTCGAATACTTTACAACCAGAGCACCTCAGTGAGACGTCAGGATGAAAAAGAAACGGCCAATCCGCTTCTAATCCATTGCAGAAAATAGGTGCTTGGAGAGCTGCAATTAGACCGTTCTTGACCTTAAAAGCTTTTTAAAACTAGCCATTTCTATCAGTCAACACATACTACACACACACACACACACACACACACACACACACACACACACACACACACATACACACACACACACACACACACACACATTCCTGCTCGGCACTCGTCTGTTTGCAGCAGGGGGTTGGTGAGTCGATGTCACAGGAGCACTGGGAGTCTTTAATAGGGCAGGAGGGAGGGACAGGAGTGATCTTTAGCTCGTGCTCCTGAGGGGGAGACAGCCGTTTCCCAAACGTACTGTAAACGCTATAGCACTCCTCACTACCCTGACCCTCACAGGAGCGAGCCGAGGAGACAGAGAAGAAAACACTCAAAGTGCATGGTGTATTAATTTATGCAATCAGTTGCTAGAAACAAACCTGTGTGTTTACACTACAAATGACAACACAAATGTATTTCTCTCCCTCATTTCTTCTCTCTCTGATCGCTCTCTATCCTCCCCTCCTTCTTTCCCTCTCGCAATCTCATTCTCTGAGTGGCTCTGTCCTGTGGTCGGCTCTAATCGTTGACCTGCTGGCACAAAAACTGCCTTTCCTCGCTACTTGAACAGGAAAAAGAACAAGTGATGGAGAGGAATGAAAGTCTGTCTCACCTATTTTGCAAAGCTGAGCAAGTAATAAACGCACAAACATGCTGTATATTACGCTACGCTACACACAGACTGTGCGTGCACACACAACGATCTCTCGGCAGCCTAAACCAGACTTTATTAAACTCTTCTGCCTCAAACAGCAATTCATCCTGGCAGATAATTACAACGTGTAATATCAATATGCTAAATGATGCTATTTAAATACGGCTAATACCTTTAACTATCGTTTATATTATCGTCACATTCCACGAGGGGCCGTGGCCTAAAAAAGCTTTATTTCCGAGGCAAGGCTGAACTAACTGGAGTCGATTAAGATGGCACAGACTCATGATGTGATGAAAACTTTATTAGTGTGTTTGTCACTGTGATGGAAATCTCATTTTGCTGCGAGCAGAAGCGGATCATCCATAACACCGACCGGGCTGTGAGAAAGCGGGTCTGGGACAGAAGTCGTTCATTTTTACTCCTCCACCATGCGAACGTCAAGGAGAGATGGCTGAGGATGTAAAACTGTAGGCACAACAGAGGGAGAAACGCACCCGAGATGTCACAAGGTGCCATTTTAGAGGCCGGTTTTGCTGTTTTAACTTATTGACTGACATCAACCCGTATACAGTACGGCACATAGGCTACCAATCAAAAGTTTGTACACCTTCTAAATCCATGTGCTTTTCATGATTTTTACTTCATACTACACTGTAAACCAATGCTAGTATACTGTATAGGAAAGTACACTACCAGTCAAAAGTTTTAAAATTATCTACTTAATTAGCTAATGTCATATGGGTCATTTCATGGTTCTGAAATTTCAAGACAGTAGAGTGAAGGAACCTTTGACTGGTAATGTACATGAGGAGTTTCCCATTCAGCACTGTGTGATTCAAATGCTTTCACCTTGTCTAAAAAAAAATGGGTCAAATTCTAAAAGAAAACGTGTCAATGTTACAAGATGTGTTTGCATTCAGCTGAGAAGATGGTGGATAAGAGGCAAGACTGGGATGATGCAGGAAGTGTGCTCCATTTCTTTCAGTCACATTCGGCTTGTTTAATTGCATCAGTGCAATGCAATACAAAAAAAAAAAAAAAAAAACATTATTGGGGGTTCAAATAGGCTAAACATCTGGCTGCTTGCCAACTTTATTAATTAAAGAAACAGTAAATATAAAAGGCTAGGCTGCACATTTGCTGTACATTATTATTGTATTCTAAAGGAAATGCTTTCTTCAGGAAGTCTGTGGACCCAGGCTCACACAAACAACCAAGGCATGCTCCGGTAATCTACTTAAATATGCTTTGGGAATATTTCCGCTTCTAATGTAGTCTAATTACCACGTTTCCACTGGACACCGTCGTTAAAAGGGTTGCAGATTTTGTTTTTCACACAAATAACCTATTTAAATGGTTATTATTATGATTCAATCATATTTCCACTTGAATCTATAAAAGTAGATTTTTTTTTTTCATCTCCTCTGAGTCACTTCTGCAGACTAAGAAAGGATGGATGCTTCCTGTTTGGTTTCATTACAAGCTGGAATTTAATGAGATTATTACTATTAATTGTTTTTATATTTTATATATATATATATATTTTTTTTTTTTTTTTTTGGGGGGGGGGGGGGGGGTTAATTTTACTATTTGTTTCACACATCACTTAAATTGAATTATTATCGCAGTCCAGCTGGCGAACATGCTTTAACCCTAACTGATACAGTGAGTAGCTTCTTCTTTCTTAAACGTATCTTGTTTCAGAAGGTCAAAGTACTGTCCTGGATCAAGCAAAGAAAACAACTAAGGAGATTGTGCAAGTTTCTGGAATTGAGTCAGGAATCTGGTCAACGCTTTACATATTAAAACCTTGAGGTCCTATCATCCGGAGATCGCCAGTTCGAATCCCGGGTGATGCTGTAACCTCTCGCAGCCGGAGGTCTAGAGAGAGCTGATTGGCCGAGCTCTCAGAGGGGAGGGATGAGAAGTACTTAGTGCTCCCACATTAATCACGGCTCTACAGCCAATCAGGGGCGTCTGTGAGCTCGCGCAACGGAGGGAGCAGATAGCGTTGTCCTCCGAGTGTGTTACGCCGCCCCCAAAGGTGCGCGAGCAAGCAGTGTGAAAAGATGCAGTCGGCTGGCGTCACGTGGTTCGGAGGAAACACGTGATAGTCTTCGTCCCTCCCAGCTGAGTGGTAGTAGTAGCCTTAATGTGGGAGCCCCCTAGTGACGGGGAGGAATTGGACATGACTAAATTAGGGAGAAAATCGGGGAAAAATCCAAAAAAAAAAAAAAAAAAACCTCGAGGTACCGTATAGTGCTGTAGCATCAACCTGACAGAAGGAATGCAAACGAAAAAAAAAAAAAAAACATGAATGATGCTTGTAAATGTACTTTCGTATAAAATCAGCAGCTATGTTTAATAGTGGAAGTAAGAGCATTACGTAATTACATGCTGAGATGAGAATGAAAAATGAGACTAAACAATCCTGTGGTCATGAGAAAACCACTTGGTAGTGAGACTAATCAGAAACAACAAAAAAAAAGCTGTTAATTTGCTAGGGAGCATAAAGATTGGAGTTTGAAGCAATGGAAAAAAGTCATGTGTTCTGATGATTTTAGGTCGACACTACTAAGAAGGGAAGCACATGCCCCATCATGCATAGTGCCCTCTACAAGTCTCTGCAGTGTCCTGAATGACTAGGTTATCCCATCTATGCACATGATGACACAGGCGTATTCCGGAAGCATAAGGAATCATTTTCACACATGAAACGGCCACCACAGAGTCCTGACCTTTAACCCCACTGAAAATCATTAGGAAGTGCTGGAGAAGACTTTACTGAGTGTTTCGACTCTCCCATCATCAATACAGGACTTCGGCTGAAAATCCTTTAGACTCTGAAATAAATGTTATGACCTTATTAATATGATAAAGCTGTCGATGAATGCCACTGCGAATACAGGCCAAAATCAAAGCTAAAGGGAATCAACAAAATATTAGTGTGTGACTTTTGTGCTGACCAGGAAGTGATTTCTTATTGTGACACCAACAATAATGAAGGGGGGGCTTGAGTGTTCATAGGTCATCTCCCCCAGCAAAGTCAAGTTTGTCGAGTTATGACCTTTAGTTAAATGTAGAATATCCCCACCATTTCCCTCTCTCTCATGCTCTCTCTCTCTCTCTCAAACACACACACACCCCCTTTCAGTAACCCATCGGGGAGATGATACAACAGAGGGCAAAGCTCAGAGAAATCAGTATGATTCAGAAGCTATTTCTCCGTTCATCCCTCTCTCATGTGCCCTCCATTCTCCACACTCCGTCACCCAGGCCAGTGTGAGCACCGGACTCTGAGAGAAAGATATAAGGAGCCGAAGAAACTGTAATAATAACACAGGCACACACACACCCGGAGGGAGCTCTCGCTCTGTGCCTTGCGGCTGAAAGCTTTGACCTACCCTGTAAGAGAGGGCACAACCGATTACAGGCCTCTTCTGGTAAGAGCCGAGCAATCGAAAAGCCATTCAACCAATAGACATGCACGCGCGCACGCACCTGCGCGCGCCCGCACGTCTCAACTCATTTCGACTCGGCAAGAGCTGCCAACAACAAATCAGAGAACCGCACCTCAACACAACCCCCAAATAAACCCCGTATGCATGCTCGCTTCTACAGGGAACGTGGAGTTCTGTCACGCCGCATTGCATTTCGGGCCAGTATCGTACTCTCGGGACCGCTCGGCGTCTGTTGCTGCTTGCTTTACATAGAACACTTACAAAATCGGAACTTAATGAAAAAGAAGTAAGAAGGAAGATGATGCCAGTACAGACTACACCTGCAGGCTAGACAGTCTGCTAAAGAGTATACTGCGGGCTTGCACTGTAATGGATAAGATGATCAAGATTACTGCTTTTGAGATGAAACTGGTGCAGGATAATGCAGCAGTTTTTCTGCTTATTGGGAAGGGGTGGGTGGGGGGACAAAAAATATAGCAAAACAAACCGGATGAGACTGAAATAACGGAAGTTCTACGTTACTGCAGGTCTAAATCTGTCCTTTTTCCTGTATTCGGTAGTTCTGCCATTATTGTGCTCTAATGAAAAAGATGTTGTCAGATTTTTCATTACAGCCGTTCAGAAGTCTCATCACTCAGGCTTCTTCAGCTGCTGGATGGATTGTGGCTTCCGCAACACTTGTTCCAGGTCTGTCAAAAAGGAAATCATTTCTACTGTAAAATTGCACAGGATTAGTGATATTTGAGACAAACATTACATTTCACTGGGATGAAAGTCCTTTTTATCCATCTAGAAATATGACGTTAAAATATTTCTTCGGGATACTGAGTGTACTGTAGCTGTTAGAAGCACGGTTACTAAGAAGCGTATAAGCCGAACACCTCACTCATAGAGGACCGGTATGATGTCATTTACAAAATGGTCATAATGGAGAGAATGGCCTTCTCCGAACGGCTTCAGGAAACTAAATGGTTAAATTTGGAAGGGAGGGGAAATTCATTGTTTGGTGGGAACATTTGTCAAGTTTACTTCTAATCAAGTCCCACCCATCACTGTTAGGGCAGTCTCCCAACAATGCAACATCAACTACCAACCAGAGAGGGCGAAAACTATCACAAAAAGGAATAAAGTGGGCCTCCGAGTGGCGCAGTGGTAAAGTGCTCGTCCTATCATCCGGAGATCGCCAGTTCGAATCCCGGGTGATGCTGTAACCTCTCGCAGCCGGAGGTCTAGAGAGAGCTGATTGGCCGAGCTCTCTCAGAGGGGAGGGATGAGAGGTACTTAGTGCTCCCACATTAATCACGGCTCTACAGCCAATCAGGGGCGTCTGTGAGCTCGTGCAACAGAAGGAATAGCGAATAGCGCTGTCCTCCGAGTGTGTTACTCCGCTCCCAACAGTACGTGAGCGAGCAGCTCGAAAAGATGCGGCCGGCTGGCGTCACGTGGTTCGGAGGAAGCACATGATAGTCTTCGTCCCTCCCGGCTGAGTGGTAGTAGTAGCCTTAATGTGGGAGCCCCCTAGTGACGGGGAGGAATTGGACACGACTAAATTAGGGAGAAAATCCGAGGTAAAAAAAAAATTAAAAAAAATAAAAACTTGTATGAGCTCACAGACAACTACGATTGGCTGATGTCACCATGACAGATGTTAGACTGGCTCCAGGCAACAGTGGGCTGTAGAATCACCCAGCAATCCGAATTCAAACTTCTCCAAATGATACAGCGCACATGCTTTTATTATGCCACTTGGCCGCTATTTTTTTCCTTTTTGTGCGGTTATTTATTTAGTTGATAAATGGAAAGGTTTGATTTTTTTTTCTCTAGAACTACAATGTAGCAAAGTCAAAAGATGGATCGCCAAGCAGAGAAAACATACTAGAACATCACCGGAGCTCAGTGCAAATGGTCAAATAGTTCAAATAAACAGGAAGCAGGTGATTTAATGTTCTGAAGTCAATTAAAAACACATTTACTAACATTAACTTTTTAACTAATCTTAAACTCACTTTGTGATCTCTAACTTTGAGATTAATCAACTGAAGATGCCAAGGAATGCAACCACAATTAAAACATGATTAACTGTGAAACACTAATTAAACAGCGTTGACGATTTTAATAATTCAGCATTAATTATTTCTACAATCGAAATCTCACAACTACAGTATGTTAATAAAAAGTGCTGGATTTTCTAGCTTCTGAATAAAACCTAAAGGCCTGGTGTATAAAGACGACTGTATATTGACAATTGTTTCCAATAATTGCTTGTGTATAGTTCATAACATATCCACATTAGTAATGTGTCTTTTCCTTAATTTGAATAATCAAACAGTGTATGTAAAACCAGATTATTCACTTAGCGGTTAGAGAACAAGAAAGTAAACCAAAAGCGTCTTTCATGCAGTGTAAGCAAATATCATTTACCTCTACAATTAAACTTGTGTCTTTTCAGTAGCAGCGCACATGTTTGTGTTTGACAGCTGTAATGCAGTCAAATAAACAGCATTATTGAAAGCACAGCAAAAGCCGCACTGGATGTCAGCTCAACATTTCGGCCTGTATGCTACTGTAACAGTACACAGATAAAGCTCACGTCATGAAACTGCCACGGAGTCTTGATGTCATCTGGGTGGCAAAGCATGTTTATAATAACCTGATGGTCAGGACAAATGAAAAAAAAAATTAAAATAAATAAATAAACACACACACACACACACACACACACACACACACACACACACACACACACACACAGAAATGAATACTCAAGATAGAGCAGCAGCAGCAGCAGCCAGTATAAAAAAAAAAAAAGCGGAGCAGGTGAAACATGATTCTGGGGTAAAACAGGCTTAATCTGCAAAGCCGAGCTACCTGATATGTATCTGCTGTAATGCAAGACTTTTAATGGAGTTGTACTGCACGTTACTTTTAATGTATTCTCTCTCTCTTTTGTTCCATGAGACTCGTATCTCATCACTCGCTCCCTTTATAAAAACCGGAGGGGAAAAAAAAGAAAAGTCTGATTGTAACTAGCAATTTTGACATACAACAAACGGGGGGTTTGGAACAAAAACAAAAACAAACATGTCTTGACTCTGAGCAATTGACATGAAATCAACACGGCTCCTCAAACCATCCGCAGTGAACGCAGGACTCACATCTTGCCTTTTAATAAAAAAAAAAGTATTTGCTTTAGATCAATCGTCATTTAGACACATTCGCTTGTTCCGTCACTACATCAGAACACCTGGTTCTCCGTTCTGATGAAGCAAATAATCCTCGCTCATCACAGTTAGCTGGATAAAAAGACAAATATGGAGGTATGATTTTATTCAATTCGATTCAATTTGACTAGTATAGCACATTGTATTTTAAATGATCATTTGCTTTACAGAAAATTATGTATGGGCATTTCGTCTTCAAAAAGATGCAGACATTGGAAATGACGTAATGTGAGGTAACTCGAATGAGTCCCAGTGCGCCGCTCTAACCTCTACTTGATGGTGCTGTTCTCTATGCCAAAATTCTGTCAGACAGGTATACAGATTCTCCAACACCTGCGCACACATTTTTCAAAATCCTTCCATCCACACATCACCATGAGTGAAAGACTTGCTCTTTGTGTAACGCACTTTAGGAGTGAGCTTGGAAACAAAGCTACAACTGTGGGAGATTTACTTCGTTTTAACATAATTTGTTTAGATACCATTAAACAAAGAGTTTCATACAACATCCATTGGTGCGTGCTGACTTTAAGGCCTGGTTTATTAACTATTAACTGTTTGGTTTTCTTTAATATCACTCTTTAATATCACTGTAATTAAAAGATTCAGTCTTGAATTAAAAAAAATTACTTATTCACTTTCCCAGCACAAATATTGCCCTATTAGAAGGTCAAACTAAAAAGTGGGACTAAGGGCAGAAATGTACTTGCAGTTAAACCATGTGGTTGTGAAGTCTACTGGCAACATCGTGAGCATATTTGTTCATGCATAGCACCAGTGGAAAGTGTGGACGAACCAGTCAATGTAGTATTCTACTGTACATTCCAGAACAAAACTGGATTAATTCAAAACTATGAAATAACACATATGGCATTGGGTAATTAAGTAACACCAACAAGTGCGTTGTTATTGTAAGATGTGAAGGTCAGAAAATAGTTCTTGCAAAAACAGTATTGTCAAGTGCATTTGCAAAACCCATCAAGCACCATGATGAAACTGGCTCTCATGAAGACCTTCCCAGGACCAAACCTTACCTCCGCTGCAGAGGAGAAGTTCATTTAGAGTTACCAGCCTCAAAAATCACCAATTAACAGCACCTCAGATTAGAGTCATTATGAAGGCTTTACTGAGCACGAGTAGCAGAAACATCTCAATATCAACTGTTCAAAAGTGACTCGCATATTTTGGACGCCTTCAGCATTGTTTTACAGTGTAGAAAGAAATCTTAACTAGACGGCATGTCCAAACCTTTGACTGGTAGTGTACTTGACTATATACTGTATACTACACATGTTACCGGGAGATTCCAGCAGGGAGCACACTAGAGAATTCAATCGGACAGCTCTGAATGAAGACGTCAATATTTAAGACATTAATTTACTGTATATCCCGCCAACAATATGCATTGACATGATATGCATAATGTCACTGTGGAGCGGTAAAGATACTGTATGTTATACGGAAGGGGTCTTGGCCCTAGTTGCCTAACTTCTCCACGAAACTTTCCACCATTTTTGCCGTACCTGCTGGTTACGCTGCATTACACGTTTACAGGCATATTGCGTTTATTTATTTATTTGGACGCGTACCAAGGATATGCAAGGCAGCCGTCATGCGAGCACATAGTTTTAGGTAAAAACAAGTATATATCTGGCCTTAACCTTCTAATTCTTAAGAGAAGGTCAAATCTACTTATTTGATTGTATAAACATTAAGGAGATGGATGAATTCCAGGGTGATAAATCCAGAACTCATTTCTAGATATCAGATTTATTTAGTTTGGACTCTTAATCCAATTTCAGCATTTGGTGCAGTATTGATTAATGCAAATAAAGAGCTTACCACAGTAGCTGTGTACACATGAAAAATATTTCTTCAATCCAACTAAAATAATTGGGTGAATTGAGTGATTTAATGAGCGTTTACATGCTCAATTAATTCGAACGTAACTTTTCTGACATGTGCAAAGTGGTTGTGCTCACTGTGATGAGTTTAATCCGCTGCATGAATAATAGTGGATCTTTCGTTTTATATCTTTGAAGTGAGGTTAAGCTTCCCATGTTTTCTGATGAATCCCGCCATCTGAGTTATGATTGGTTACAATAAATCAGACTCCTCTATGATTGGTTAGATTTTTTACTACATATAAAATTAGAGCTCCGCCCTCAGCCAGAGACACAGTGGATGAAGGTCTGCACAGATTGGTGAGAGTTTCATGAGCGTTCTCATGAAATTTACCGATCTGGAATGGAAGCTGAAAAAAATGTGTGGCAAACATGCAAAAAGAATATATTTATTCTGACAATCTGATCGAGTGTTTAAATGGCTAATATTTCCCCTATTGAATAGATTATCAATGGTTTAAAACCCCCACCCCTCTCATTCGGATTGGAAATTCATCTTGATTATGCCGGATCAGGTCAGACTGTTCTGACTGAGGTGTTTAAATTCTGACTGATCAATTATTCAGATTCTTAAGGAAATATTAGGGAGCATGTAAATGCACCTAATGACAACAATGCCACAAACTGAGTGATCTGAGATTATATAAGCAGAGGCCACATACAGACAGTGTACAGTATGTGTACTTGATCCCAAAATATCCTCCCTCTCTCTCACACACAATACATCATACTCTGCAGAAAGAGTTCTGCCACAGGAAGAGATCAGGTGTCTTTCTGGAGGCCAGTCTGTCTGATGTCTGTCTGTCTGTCTATCCATCTCTGTCTCCCCTTTCCCCTCATCCTTTATCCATATCTCTATTCACTTTTTCTCCGTGTTCAGCATCTTCAGCAGCAGCTTTTCCTGACTGCAGAACAACCATCCCACGCCTATCTCTAACAGGGGGAAAAAACCAATACAAGGATGAATAAAGAATAAACATCTAGAAGCAAATACAGCTCCAAGAGGCATCCCGTCGTTTACTAACACACTCACACACACCCTTTCGAGCATTAAATCCTCTTTCATCCCTCAGTGCACTCGTTCTCTCGTGGCCTTGACCCCTGACCCGGCCCCCGCTGTCCGCAGAGGGTGGACAAACAGTCACACAGCCATTTTGGCTCTGACGGAGGACTCCACTGGGCCCCAGTTACCGTGGACTGCCACTGCAGATGGCTTGGTCTCTAATGAAACTAGGGATTGAGCAGTCACTGCCATGAAGCTCTCCTCCTCCAGAGCACTTAGAGTGCATCACAGCGCAGTCAGAGAGCGAGCACATATGCACGAGAGCACGAGAGAAAGAGAGCGAGGCACGCTCCGGTGAATATTTAAGCATGAAGTGAGCTTGACGATAGAATCGGAACAGGTGGAGCATCACCTACTGTCTGCTTGGTGCACATAGCTATGTATCTGGGTCACTGTAGTACTCGGGTCTGCTAGAGTTTTATTAACTCTTCGCTAGACGTGCCACGATCGGTTTGGGAAATTACACACAGTAAGCTGTTATTTATAGTTATAGTTCAGATAGAGCAAATAAACACACGAGAAAGTTGCGTTAGAGGCGCCAGCACTGTTTTTAATTAAATCTAATCTCATTGCATTTTCTGGGCACATAGAGGGTTTCAGGATCATTAAGCGTGTTTTCTGACTCGTGTGTACAGGAGATGCAGTTAATGATGATGTGGCTAACATCATGTGGGTGATTAAAAAAAAATGTTAAAAAAAGATGCTACCCGTTGGTCCAGGGGCTTCCAGTTCACGGAGTCTGTTCCATGTGGTGTTCATCAAATGACACTACTGAAATAACATGGGCATAAAAATGTCATGTCTGATGCACGATAAATGCACAAGGTAAACATGCAGACTTTTGAACTAATGTTAAATAACATACACCTGTGGTTAGCACTGTGGCTTCGCACCTCTTGGGTCAAGGGTTTGAGTCTTGCCATGGGTCTGTGTGTGTGGAGTTTGCACGTTCGCACCGGGGTTGGTGGGTTTCCTCCGGTTACCTCGGTTTCCTCCCACAGTCCAAAGACATGCAGATAAGGTTTATTCGACTCCAGGGTTAAATTTCCGATAGTGTGTGCCCTGAGATGGTGCAAGATGTCAAGATATATACACACACACACACACATGTGTATATGAGTGATTGTGTGTGCGAGTGTGTGTGTGTGTGTGAGTGTGTGTGTGTATTTTGAAATAAACACACACACACACACATATACTGTATATATACACACATACACACATGTACATCCAGCCTGTGCATTGTGCATTTACTGTGGCCTTAAAGGTTCTATAGTTTGTTTCATCTTTACAAGTTGACAAGTGTCAGCAGTTTATGTTAATTTTTTTTCCTCCTTTTATTTCACTCCTCCTCCAAATGCACCATTTCGGTGTCTACGTAAATGAGCTACTGCTAGAGCACCGAGCTGGGGGAGGGTGGCATCTTAGAGTAGGTGACATTTGCAGAAAAATATAATTGGCGTGTTTAAGCTCCAGCCAAAATAAAAATGGGGGAAAAAAGCACAAAAAAAAAAAAAGCTGCAAAGAGATGCTTGACTAAAAAGTGAATTTTGTACGATAGGTCCCCTTAGGCGAGGTTTGCTCTTAACAAATCCTTCAAACAGCACAAAGACATCTTTCAGAAGGCCCAGGTCATGACCAGGATATCGATGTTTTAGCCTTTGTTTTTAATGAATTGAAATGTAATTTAAAGCAGTAGAGAGCGCTATTTCTATATGTCTCTGGGACAGTCCAACCTCAGACCCTGCCTCTCCTAAATTTAAAAATATTTGTGGAGATTTCACTTTCAGGCTTAAAGATGGGTTTTTTTAACAAAAAAAATAAGAAGAAAAAAAAATAACAGTAATAATAATGGAAACAAGATGTGGTGCATACATTTCATCATAAAACTATTGCTGCCTATTTACTTCATGCATGTTTGTGTACTGCACTACAGACAGGTGACGAGATAAAAATCGGTGATCTGTTAGACTGCAGGATTTCTCTGGCATGGTTCGAGTCCTTCTGGAGTTCAGTCAGTGAACCGAAGGTAGATTCTGACTCATGCATGGGAGTGCATGGGAATGTTGTAAAAATCACATGCTAGGGCCTCTACAGTCACTCACTCTCAACCTGAATATCTTTCGGAGTAGTGATATCACAACCATCATCATCATGATGATCATCATCATCAGTGCTCATGGTGCCCCAATGGAGTTCCAGTGATTTATAAAATCTACGGCTAGAGATTCGAGGCTGTTCTAATAATTCACAATCCCGTACCAAGGCGACACTATGTCATCTTCATATGGCGGCACTATGTGGTTGTCGGTTTTTCCTGGAGCATCACGATATTCCACCCTATACTGAACAGGAAGCCCACGCTTGGCCCAAGTGTGCAATTTCTTTCTGCGAGTTTGAAAATAGCACATAATTAAATAAAAACTAATCTAGGTTATGATAAAATGATATCCCCTCCTCGTGATTTTCTTTGCTTAATAAAGCAACACAATTTTCACCTTCAGTGATTTATGCAAATAAATATCGCTGCTTCACACTGTAGCGTTACGGTTTTAGTCTAATTAATAGTTGAGTGCGTTCGGGAAAAAAAAACACACAAAAATCTCTTAAGTAATTGACACCGAAAATGTTTTGGAAATGAATTTGCTGTCGAGGCTTTGTTATTGTGCGCTGTGGAAAAAAGAAAAAAAAAGAAAAGCTGCGTTTTTGTTATTTACGTCTTATTTTGTCTGTATCTCACCCAGCTTCTCTCTCTGGCTCACTTCCTGTTCCACACTAAATAAAGCTATCCGCGCCTCAGAAACTACCTCACTCCTCCCTTTTCCTTTTCCCCCCAAACCTTCTGTCTCTCTCGAAAGCAGACTGTGTCTTCTCTTTCCCCTACTGCTTCCTTATTTCCCAAACCTTCTGTCTCTCTCTAAGGCGGGCCATGTGTATGTGCATACGTGTGTGTGTGTATGTGTGTGTGTGAGCGCGCGCGCGCGAGCGAGAGAGAGAGAGAGAGAGATATTACCTTATTAAGCTGCCTTGCACTCCATGCCTCTACATGAGCATAATACAGTCCCCTGACTATTGTTCAGTGAATCAAATTAAAGCAACATTTGCTCTGCCTCCTCCCTCCCTCCCGTGCTCTCAGTTTTTTCCTTCAGAGGACAGTTTTCAATTATTTCGCATGTTTCTGGTGCGTCCAGGAGTCACCTGATATCCTGGAGATCATCGTGAAACATAATACGAGTCAATAGACTTCCTAGAGTTTCATGCTGTATGGATCCGTGTATCGATCTCAAATGAGGTAAAGCTGCTTAAATATACTGCATGTACACGCCATGACATACGGCGACTTAATTATTTATTAACACGGAAACCTCACCCGCACCGCGATCTGATATTCTATGTAGCGTGCCCCGGACTGCTGTAACGAACTGCTTTCTGGCATGGAACGCACCGTGGAAAAGCCGACGGGCAACGTGAATTAGCGATATAATAACCAGCCGGTGCTAGCGTTCTCAGCGTCCGGGCCTGTGTGGGCCTTAATCTTTATAAATGTCCGCCCCGAGGCTTCTGTGTGTTTAATATATTAATGCTGTGTGTACGCGAGCGTGTTCGTGATAGGTCTGAGATTGCAGACTGCTGTAAAGACTTTTTCTGCGTGGCGAAAGTCAAGCCTCAATGCAGTTCTATCTGCCCCACGAGAACACACACGCACGCACACACGCGCACACACACACACACACACACACACACACACACACACACACACACACACACTTTGCTGCACAGAAAATGCGAGCAGGCGAAAAAGTACCCAATAAAGCAGGACGAGCAGGCTTGCTGCGAGTGCATTTTCTCTTTTAACCCATTAACACACAAGCGCATGCGCACACGTGCACACACAGCTAATTATGAGGATAGTGAAGCTTGCTGCTGGTGCATTTTTACACCACACACAGCCGGAAGTAACTCCGATACAAAACATGCATGTTGGGGATGAGGGGTGAAATAATTAATCTGTATGCATTACAATTGGATATTGAAACATCCTGCGTCGATGCACAGAATCTGGCGTTCATGCAGACGTGGGCATTTTTTTTTTAACTGGAAGAAAAAGGGCAACATGGAAATACTGGATGTGTTTACCATGGATGAGGAGAACGTAGCCTAGTCTTTTTTTTTTTTTTTTTAAAGTGTTCTTTAAATTTTTTATATAAAATAAATTAGGTGGGCGGCATGATGGTTTAGTGGTTAGCACCGTGGTTTCCTCTCACAGTCCAAAAGTTGGGTTAATTGGTGTTTCCAAATTGCCCATTGTGTGTGTGTGGGTAGGTGTGCGTGTGTCCAGCAATGGATTGGCACCCTGTCCAGTGTGTACCCCACCTTGTGCCCAAAGCCTCCAGGAATAGGCTACAGGTCCCCACAACCCTGCACAGGATACGCGCTATAGACGATGAAGATGAAGATTCTTTAAGACTAAAAGACTTTTTTTTGTGTCTCTCAGGAAGGAAGCTGTGGTCAGTGTGCAGGATCAATCAGGATACAGGAAACTTGCTCAAGGGCTCAACCAGTACTGGAGCTTGAACCCCTGACCTTCCAATTGGTAACGGAGAACCTAAATCATTTGAGATGAACACTAGCAAGAGACGAAGCGTGCTTGGGGTTCGTCTTCGTCTGGATGTAAGAAATAGCACCGTGACGGGATTGAGCCGCCGAGTTTTTTTTTTTTTTTTTTTGAAGCTGGGGAAAAGTAGCAGCATCACCAGCTCACTGTATAATGATTCCGAAATACCACATTTGTTTAAAATACATTCGAATTCGGATCTACATGTCAGAAGCTACCACTTAATAGGAACATCTGGCACTGGTGGATTAGCGACCCATGCAAGAGCTACACTCCGTACACTCCCCAAAGACACCCACAATATCTGCTACTTCCTGTCAAGCTTTTTTTTTTCCCTTCCTTCTTTCTTTTTTACCTTCACACCAGCTACTTTTCCATGGAGTGGGAAGTTCCCCCAAACTGGGTGGAGTGGAGGCAACTCCAAAAATTTTGCAGTACCGCTCTCCTCTTACATTTTTCAGCATCCTCCAGTGTAGCTTTAAAGAGCACGTTTATTCTCGCGGGCTAGAACGTCTAAGATCTGTAGTATCGGGTTTTCTGCTTTTGTCCTGTCTTTGTCTCTTAGTGCTTCCACTTGGCGCTATATAAATGCAGGTGACTCGATTTCACAATGTCTCTATACACACTTAGAGATGACAGGACGGGATGAAAGCGTCTTTTATTTATTTTTTGCACGGCACCATATGGGAACTAACTGCAGGTAAAAAATGAGAACTGTTATAATTTTAGCATTGTCCCTAATTTGCATAGAATTAAGAGAGTCTGGGTGTAAATGTCACTAGTTGTGCGGTTGCTCTGTCGCTTTCTAACATACAAACACAGTCTGGAGGGTGTGTGTGTGTATACATGCGTGTGTCTCACACCACATTAGTGCACAAAATGTGTGGATCTTTTGTCAACTGCTTGGGTGCAGGGTCATACAAGACTCAAGTTCACACACACACACACACACACACACACACACACACACACACACACACACACACACACACACACACACACACACACACACACACACACACACACACACACACACACACACACACACACACACACACACACACACACACACACACACACACACAATCCAGTCATGTGGAAGTCTACCTGAGCAGATTTGACAACACCACTATCCTTGCTGTTACCATAGAAACATTAGGGTGGGAAGGCGGGTTGGGGGGGTGACAGGAAGAAAGAGTTAGAGAACATGAGATGAAAAAGTGTGAGAGCGAGCAAGAGTGATAGAGATAGAGAGAGGGGGGGGGAGATGTATGTGGGAAGACTGAAATATCAGAACTACAGGAAGGCTTGAGGCGGATGGAAACCCAATCGTTCTTTTCCTTCATCGTCTTTCATCGAAGATGGACAGAATGCTGAGAGGGAGGGGAGTGGAGGAGAGAGAGAGAGAGAGGACATGTGAGGAGAGAGGAGAACGAGGACAGGAATGTCTAACATAAACAGCACTGAGGGTGAAATAAACCTGAGCTCAAGTACAGACCTGACAGCAGCAGCAGCACGCAGGGGTGTGTGTGTGTGGGTGTGTATATGTGTGTGTGTGTGTGTGTGTGTGTGTGTGTGTGTGTGTGTGTGTGTGTGTGTGTGTGTGTGTGTGTGTGAAGAATTAAAAGCCCCCTGCATGGGGGCAGTCAGAACAGGATAATCATGAATATTTTAGCACGAATGAAAAGATGAAATGAAAAGACGACACGCTTTCGCTCTCAGCAGCTGCACTCTGCACTGCTCCCCTCAGAACTGCAAAAAAAAAAAAAGAAAAAAAAAAGAACGACTTAAAGGTCAGAGAAAAGATACAGTGAGAGCGTGTGCGCACGTGTGAGTTTTTTAATTTAGGACACGACGGCATCTTATTATCAGATTCCGGGCATGACCCTGAAACGCACAACAGACACAGCTTTCAGTATGAGTGAGCGTACACGTGTGAGAATGTGTGTGTGTAGGGGAAGTATCTAGGCCATGACCGTGTGAGCAGCGAACGAAACTCGTGGCATATGACAGCCATGTGATAACCACACTTACTCGCTGCAAACACATTTCTGACTGGTAACCGAGTCGAATAACTCCTCACGTGCCTGGCAGGCAACCACAAATGCAAAAGCATGTGCAGGCTTTTGAACACAAAGCATGTGTGCAGGCGACGTCGCCGTTTCTCTGCCACACACACACACACACACACACACACACACACACACACACACACACACACACACACTCCAACAGGACACGCAGGCAGAAAACAAGAGCACGGGCAAGAGACACTTCTTCAGTCGGCGGTAAAGGAAACTGTAAATTCGCATTTCTATCAGAGATCCACGAGCGACGCAGTTATGTGGCTGTGATGGCGCGTTTATACCACAAAGGCTTCTTGAAAGCAAAATGAATACCGAATGATGTTTGATTGTAGAGGAAAGTTGGAGGAAACTACATTGGATGACTCATTCCTTCCACGCCCGTCTCATCCTAAGCCTGTATTGTTCTGTAGTGTTCTCAATTCAGCCTATGGAGTGTTGGCATATACAGTACAAACACTTCACTGACAGACGGCGTCTGGCCAAAAATAAATAAATAAATAAATAAATAGAAAATGCACAACTTATAGTTCCTAGGGCCGCTTTTAGTTTTAATTCTAGTGCCATTCACCAACGATCTTATCGTTTATCTCCAACCAGAGCTGCCTTCATTTTGGATGGAGATCTTGTATGTGATGTGAATGGAAGCACTCAGTAAAGGCTTCTCCAGCACATCCCAAAGATATTCAATGGATGTAAGGCCAGGACTCTGTGGTGGCGATTCATCATGCTCCCAGAGCCACTTTTTCTGATCATCTAAAGTAACTCCAGCTCATAACCCTGCCCCAGAGACTTGCTTCATATGTTTCCCTTCTGACCCTGACACAATCATCACTCTGGAATAGGGTATATTCTGGAATATTCTTAAGTACTCGCTTATTTAAATACAGACGGAGACTCTTATTTTGGCCAGACAGTGCATTGGTCATAGTGAAGCACTTGGCCTTTTTTTCCTTTCTCAGTACATGTAAATCTGTCGAATAGTTAATATTATAAACTCTGTTGAGACAGATGTAAAAGAACAGAGCGGCAAAACGCATATTGCTCAAGACGCGTTAACTAGCTAGGCTTTTAATCCAATGAGATTAATACGATTTATTTAAATAAATAAATAAATAAATAATAAAAGGAGGGCATTTCTTTTAATTCAGAGTATTAACAGATTAACATATAAAAGTGCTTAAACAGCAAGAAGCCTTTTTATTTTTTAGATTAATTAGGAGCGATAATTCGATCTCTGTTAGGATTAAGTGGCATTTTGGTACGCTTCAAGGTAATGAGCTACATTCCACTAAAGCACAGACAGATATGGAGCGAGGGAGAGAGAAAGAGGACTAAAGTAGACAATTTGTGGTATAGCGGCTATCAAAAGAAAAAAAATCGACTGTGGGGGAGGGGAACTAATAACGGGAAGGTCACTAATATCCAACACTCACACGCCGCGCTCGTGTCCTGGTGAACAGAGTTAGCGGTGTGACAGGAAGAAGCTTCTCATTTTCAGCTTCCCGGTAGTGAATTCTGGGAGTTTTGACCTGCCGACCCAATCCCAGTACATCGCACGCCTCTCTGCTCTGTATACTGAACTGTCTTCCATGAAGTTCAGGAGGTCGGCGCCCTAACACAACTTTGAGACGACAATTAATGAGCTCAAACGGACGCACGCACGCACACACATACACACCTGTCTCCTGCAAGGCCCTGAACGCCACGGTAATAAAGCAAGCTTTTGGCATTGTTTGGAGAGGACGCTGAGATTTATGGGATTGGGAGTTCGTTCCAGACCGTGTCCCCCTGAGGAGATGCCCAGGAGAAGCGCAGCATCCAAAACACAGATGGACGAGTTGATGTCGAGGCCAAAACAGGAAGCTGGAAGCTGGGTTCTCAGGAAGCTGTTTAAGAACCTGACATAAGCTTTTAGAACGAAGAAATCCGAATGCGGAAATTAATCAGATTCTGTTGCCATTTTCTCGACAATAAATGTTATCTCATTACTAAATATTGATATTTATATTTAAACAAATCTTTTGTCTGTGTGACGTCAATCTCACTTGATGTATAAAATGCAACAAAATTTTGGAATGTTAATTAAATTTTGTTATTTAAGTTTTGTACGTTTATCCACATATTTTAAATCGTGCATGCGTGCGTGCGTGCGTCACTCTGGGCCAAGGATAATTTACCTCTGCAGCTCCAATTATGGCCTCTCCTTTGGACTCTGTCACAGAGCAGTATCATTTAAGTAATTGCTTTGGACTCTGGGTGCGCCAGCGTGCACCCACACACAAACGCAAAATTAAAAAAGAAAAAAATTCCTGGAGTCCAGGAATGAGGTGTGAAGCAAAACTGGACCGAGCGGTGCTTTTCCTACTGATCTATTGTAACCAGGCACCCCATGTTGTTAAGCCCTCTGTTAAACAAAGCCCGTGCAGCAAACCACTCCTCATCCATTATTCATTACTCCCTGCACGTCTCTTCATCTTGACAGATTAGCCCCTCGTTCTCTGGTGTGTTGGGTAAACGAGTGCATCATTAAAAAGGAAAGAGAGATGGACACTGCTGACTTCATTCTGCTCCACCGAGCGAAGGCCGATTCATTTGGGGCTCTGTGCGGGATCTGCTTTTGTGGACATTAGAATCAGCATTCCCCGACACCAGCTGGTGCACACGGCTATACGAGCTACTCGCATACGCGAGATTGGAGATGCGCAGCGTAACCGGCCAAATTTTTACCAATACGATCATTTCACTTCTTTTTATTGTTACATTTCAAATGGCCTTCATCATCAATTTGAACTGCATCTGCATGGCTCACGGTCTCCCTGAACGATGACGGCAACAAGTAAAACCTGGACAATGGGTGAAAATATCATTTCTTACAATTAGGTTAGACTTATTAATCAATCTGCTCTTATTTAAGCCAACTGCCCAGTTTCATGTGTAAATCGTTAGGGCAAATGATTCCTTATGCAAATCGAAACTTCACTGTATGACTCTCTCTATTATTTGTAATCATTTGTACCCTCGTCACCCTGTATATCCAGTTCAAAGAAGGAAAAAGAACAACGCGCCTCATGTACGGATCTAAACATGAACAAATGCATTCTTAAATATTCGCAGCAGAGTTTACATAAGAAATTTGTTATTCATGAAATTCCATTTTTAAAAAAAAGAAGTTCAGATATTACGGGAGCTTTTGAGTTTGTGTAAATTTACATAATACTCAGTGATGTAAACCTCAAGTGACAGGCTTCAAATCATAATTAGCAATGAGCTACTGCAAATTTCTCTACAGATTACACTGCTAGATTTAAATCACTTCATTAGTTCAACTGCATGCACAAATTTAAGGGAAATTTTCTCGACGTTTTGTTTCATATTAATGACTTGGAAGAAGAAGTTCATCTTGAACAGATCCATCAATTACGACAAATAAGAATGAGAAGAACAGAAATGGCACCACATGACGGGAGGAGTTGAGCCCAGCTCGCCACTCGGCTACCAACTCACGAATGGCGGCGAGCTCGGTATGAACGTGCATATTACCGGGGTGACCCGTAGTGATCCGCATCTAGTCGCCATGAGCTTTTGATCAGGCTGAAGAAAGTTCCTGTAAGCCTATCCGTGGTCATGTGTGGCCTTGCGTAGCCAATTTTTAAGAACCACAATGAGGTCATCGCTGGCAAATCAGCATGTTAAAATCCAACACCATCCGCAAGTTAACAAACAGTGGGAACTGTGCTTTTAAATCAGAGCGGTCCTTGTACTAATACCACTGGTAGAACGATACTGGTTATCAGAGGCTGTTATTTAGAGACCTGTAAACACTCGTGCCACACAGTGAGCTATTTTAAGTAATAACTGTGATCCTTGGCTGTTATCTTGCACCAAATAATCGGCTTTCTTCATATTAAATTAAACTATGTAGAATCAATGAAAGAAATGGGAACAAATGTATTACTGTGACAGGCTACAAAGTGCCTAAAGATACATAAACATCTGTAACAACTTCAGCGTCAACCTCATTTCCCCTCTCATCTGTTCCCACCATTCAGCATCAGCAGTATACTAATCACCGGCACCTGTTTTTCACTGGTTCATACCTTACGTTAAATGGATTTTATGCTTGAATGATTCATGGGTCACACTTGCAACAACAACAAAAACAACATTCCTTTAAAACTGCTCAGAGACTGGATTGAAATTGAGGGCCAACAACTTGCCAAAAGTGAGAGGCAGAAAGTGCTTCAGGAAGCTTGGAGTGCTGTTCTTCACGACTACAAGAACATCTGGCTCTTTCGAATTTCGAAATTCGAAGAAATGAGGGGTTACGCAAGACTTTAACAGTACACTGTACTGTACTCCAGGTCTGCAGGGAATGTCCTTGGTATCTTATAGGTTTCATCAGAATTTATACATGCGTCTGAAGTTTTTAGGACAGTGCCGTTGTGCCATCGCTTATGAGGTGACAGGAGTTCCAGATCATATGTGATTAGTGAGAGAGACAGATGCAGACCATATTAATATGAATGAGAACACGGGGTATAATTAACAACCTTATTACGGAGAGTGGGGGTGGGGGGGGGGGGGGGGTCGCGGTGTCGTATAGCTAGACAGAGGTAGTGTGTGCTTGAATGAAGTAATTCAGGATGACAGCGAGGCCATTTAGCCAGAAAACAATGTGTCGGAATGACCTATTCAACCCACTCAAATGCTGAGAGAGAGCGAGAGCGAGAGCGAGAGAGAGAGAGAGAGAGAGAGGAAGCGATTGAAATAACGATGAGAAAGGACAGTGAGGACAGTAACCTACAGCGAAGACAAAAGATGTAACTAGTATGAAACTTGCCAGACAGACATGGTGTGTGTAGCGGTATAATTGTATGCCTGGCTGGCTGGCTGGCTGAAGCGCAGGGTGTGTGCGCGTTCCTGTCTGTCTCAGCCTTCCTGGATGGCTGTACTGTACGGTCCACACATCCATCTGTTCCCCGGCTGACCGGAAGGCCGACAAAGCGCTTGAAGAGTATCCTCCTCTTGCTTTGCCTCCTCTCCACCCAACACTCAAAACCCTCCTGTGACAATTGGAGGGCACGCTAACCCTGACACGCGAACCGTCTATGCAGAGTCACTTGGACTTGCACGATAACATTCCTCTTTAAAATATGTAAATTCAGTTAATTAGACGTCTTTTATCCCCCGCTTCACCGGCTGCCCGTGTCTGACCGGGTTGCGTCCGCTCGCGTGCCCCTCACCCAGACGCAGCTTCGGCGCTCTCAGCCTGATTGAAGAGCCCTCCGAGGGCCAGACAATCACGACACTCGCGAGGGGAGCGCGGGAGAGAGCTCGCTGATGCTAAAGTGCACTCTGCATAGACATGAAGAAGGGTTTGGATGGACGAAATGAGAAGGGGGGGGAAAAAACATCAAAAGGACGTGTTATCTGTATGGCGTGCGTATGTGTTTAAAAGTAAAGAGGCATATTTAAAAGCGAGGGGTGTAAGCAGCAGTGCAGCTCACAAAAATGCAGAGCTCCATTATAAGTCCATCTCCATCTGAAATCTCTCTAGTAGCCTCTTCAACCCGCTCGCTCGCTTTCGCTCCTGGGTATTGGCCACAGCCTGTCCTCCATTTCACATCTCAGTGAATTTATCATGTGACGCTTCAATGCTCCCTTCTGCCTCTACCCATCTCTCCTCTCCGCGCGCGCACACACATACGCGCGCACACAAAACCATAATGAAAATGTCAACGAGCATGCGAGCCACCATATGTGAATATGGAAATATCCACTTGCTACATAAAAGTGCTCAGCTAGCTGTAGCATATGAGCCATGTCAATCTAAACACAGAATGCGAGCAGACAGCGCGCCGCTCTTCCTGTTCCTCCAACGTATGAATAATGCCTCGAGGATGCGCGGAGCGAACGGGTCCGCAGGGATCGGAGCGATTCGTTCTCAAACCGCATCTTAGATGTAGGAGCATTTCGAGAGCCAGCGATGAGCATTTACCAGCTGCATAGCCAAACATCGTCATGCTCTTCACTGGAGGAAAACAGGACAGGTAGAAATGAAGCGCTGCCAAAAACTCGACCTCAAAATAATAATCTTTAAAAAACGGCCATATAGGTGAATTGCATTATTGAAAAAAGACGTAACTGAAATACCCGGTACTGTATGTACCACATATAACATCATGACTACCTGCCTACTGTAATACTGAGTAGTTCCCCCCATTGGCAACCAAAACAGTAATGAACGGTGTGTCCGACACCCTTCTATGGGATCCAGCATCAACCTTTTCAGGAATTTAATCTACAGTAGCTCTTCCATTGGACTGGGATATACGGGCCACGGTCTTGGGCCTCGTCACTCAATTGTTTATGCACTTTGTTTGTTTGTTTCTTTTGCTTTCAACACATCATCTTGAGGGAAAAACCAAGACGACTGGGTCAGAGCAACTCCAAAACTTCAGCTCTTGTGGGATATTCCTGGTCTGTTGCAGTCCGGACATACTAAAAGGAACACGTCATGAGGTCATGGGTGGCCACTGATGCACGTGGGGAGCGAAGGCTGGCCCGTGTAGTCCGACCCAATAGAAGAGCTACTGTAGGTTAATGCTGGTTGTGATAGAAAGAGCACACACACACAGGAAAAAGTGGAGACCTACGTAATATTACGCGGGAGGTCATAAAGATATGGTTGATCGATGCATGCGCGGAATCGGGCGTTACGTATGAACGTAGCGAAATAAAAGCCTCTCACAGCACCAGCAATAAAATCGCAGATGACGGGACAGCCCAGTGGCAACCCACACTAACCACTTTCACAGCCCACAACCGAATCCAGCTATCAGAACACAACCACAACTCGACCTTCAAGAGAGCAAGAGGCTGTCACAGACAGTAGTCCAGGTTCTGAGTCCAAATCTGAGCTAACTCATACTTTTGGTTTGTTACTTAATTTATTAAACCAAACTAAATATTAAGAAATGCTGACTGAGGGGTGCGCATGACAATGTATTTGAATGAAACTCTTTTACATCTGTTGGTTAAAAATAAAGCAGTGGGGGGAAATAAAAACAAGCCTTTGCTCGGTCCGTCCACATATAGAGAACACAGAGCTGGTGCTCAATGCATGAAAGGATAAGTATATAAATAACCAGTTTTAAACATCCAAATACTCGGTTCTAATCATTCGGGCAGCTTTACAACGGCTCTGTCCTTTGGCCTGTTTAACAACCCACAACATACACCAATCAGCCTCAACATACAAGTTCCATCTGCCCTAATATTGTGCAGGTCCCCCTCATGATGTCCCCACGAGGCATGGACTTCACAAGACCTCTGAAGGTGTGCTGTGATGTCTGGCACCAGAATATTAACATCAGATCCTTTAGGTTGCAAGGTGGTGCCTGTATAAATTAAACGTCTTTGCCCACGGAAGATCAATAAAAAATGAGATCTGGGGAATTTGCCGGTCAAGTCAACAACCTTGAACTTTTTGTCATGTTTGTCAAACTATTCCTGACCCTGAACCTATTTCTGGATTATCCTGCTGAAAGAGACCACTACCATCAAGGAATACAGTTTTCATTAATGTGTGTACTTGGTCATCAGCAATGTTTAGGTAGGTGGGACATGCCAAAGTAACACTCACTTGAATGCCAGGACCCAAGGTTTCCTAGGAGAACATTGCCTCTGCCACATTTCTTCCCATAGTGCACCATGATGCCATGTCTTCCGCATTTAAATGACGCACGCAGCTATTTGTCAGTACAGGAGATCTATGGGATCGTTCCAGAGAGGCTAGATGTGGTTTTAGCGATATGGCTAATTGGTGTATATGACAAATTTGGTTTGCTTACTGCAGGTGGGTCAATTCAAACTTGGATCGATTTCTCGCAGCGTTTGAGTTCACTTTGTACCAGACCAAAACCACCTCCCTTAGATGGTCTCGGAGCGGTCGCTTTGGGCCGCCGCCAAGTGTAATTGCCGTGTTCTCATTTGCCTAAATGAATCTCAAAAAAAAAAATCGGGTTCAAATGCCGCATATGTCAGAGCACCTTCAGGCATGACACGGAGCAGAACTAACAGTTAAGACACTTTTGGCACGGAATGCAATTCTCGACATTAGACACAGTCGGTTGCATTGCACTGATGGACTGATTGCATTCATGCCACATTTGGCCACAGCCGTAGAAAAACTTACAGAGGATACTTACAGTCGAGCCACAACTACACTTGTTAACATGTAGGATACAATTGTGGGTTCCGCGTCTATTTTAAGAACTCAACAGTGACAGACTGGGTGTGTCACTATCGTATGATATCAGCTACATTCAATCAGACATTGTCGAATGTTCACTCACTATGTGAAATGCGAGGTGTAACTAAACCAAAGCAAACAAGATTTTAAGACCTTGATGGCTATAGCCCATTTTTTTTTTCTCACATCCAGCATGTCTGGGAACCACCCAAGCCATGAAAAAGTCCGGTCTCCAAGAAAACACCTCATTGCTGCAGGCGCATTCCTTAACAGCACAGTCATGGGAATAAAGCAGAACAGGTGCGGTGTCTCTTACCTTCTTCATGCGGCCGGAGCGCGTCCCCGAGAACACCACGGTGTTGCCGCGGTAGTCGTATGCTGCCACCGAGGTCATACCGTCATCCTTATCTATGAAGAGCGGAATGCCCTCGATGGTGCTGGTGCCACCCAAAGGCTGGTTGAAGTCCTGCCCACAGAAATTGTCATCAATCTGCAGGGGCTGCAAAAATAAGAAAAAGAAATAAAATTATAGTGTTTATCTGCATGTGTGTGTGAGAGAGAGATTCCATGATAAGGAACATCAGGGTGGGAAATGAAGCAGGTCAGGGCGATTAAAACAAAGCTCCGAGATGCCTAGGTACAGTATGTACACACACTCCCTGGTGACACACCGTCACGTAGGAAAGTCCAGTCTAAGCTGTATTTCAGGAAAGACTCTAGGTCTTATGAGGACAGCACGTTGGAATGTAACAGGACGGAACAAAAAGGCATGAAATCCAAAGAAAACAAAAAAACTGTCTCTAAAACGGCATTATTCCATTTCAAACCCCCATTATTTTGTTTACTAAAAATACCCAATTACCATTTGATGGTGCCTACATCTTTGGCAACATCTGTTACTGACAGCTGCAAGTTCATGTCTGCACGTTTGCGTTCGGGCTGGTGTTAAATTATACACGAGCAGAGTTTTTACGTCCTCCAGCTGAACACACAGAGCTTCCTGCTGATACTGTGTGCTCTTCAGAACAACTTTTTCAGGTTTAAACAAATTTCCTTTGAAAAAAAATAATAATAATAATAATTATTGTCTTCAGGGCCTGAATACCAAGGGCAGCCAAGGGCAGAAACAGATTTCTACAAAAGCTTGACATGCAATCACATTCTTTCATCTTGTACACCCTGGATAAATTAACATATGGCTATTTGGAGCACTATTACACCACTGAGGCTTTTATATTAAACAGCGCACACAATCGACTGTATACAGTACGTGCTGAGTGTCAAGCGTCATGGGATTCTGGAAATGATCCTGAAACAAAGCTCAGTTCGGGTTTTACAACTTGGCAGACTGGTTGTCTTTTTTTTGGCTGATATTACATTGTCTTTATTTACACTAAGGTGGAGTGTGAGTGATTAAAAACTGATCCGTACAGTTTAGCTCAGATGCTTGCATAGCACATTTCAGACACATTTCTCATTCTATATAAAAGATGCAAACATAAACAGGTTTTAAAAATTTATTAATATTCTTAAACACCTAATCGAGTCAAACTTTTGATCGTGCAGAATTGCAGAACACGGTAATGAGAGGGAGAACTACCTGCATTTCCTGATAAAATCCCAATATAAACAGCCCAAGCATGTGGAACGAGGTACGGACTGTACGGGGGATGTGGCGATAACTCCTAACCGAGTCCCTGTAATGTTGATGTGCTTTTGGTGAATGGTTATGTCTCAAGTTCCAACAAACAGATGCATCTCTTCCACAAGTTTGTGACAAGTTATATATACATATATATATATATATATATATATATATATATATATATATATACACATATATACACACACACACACATATATATACATATACACACACATATATATACACACACACATATATATATACACACACATATATACGCACACACATATATACGCACACACATATATACGCACACACATATATACGCACACACACACCATGGTGTATTACAATTGATAGTCCCAAATCAAAATTAATTCAGGTTGAGCAGATCCAGCTGTGATTATGTCTACAACAAAATACAATTTTAAAAAATTATGTTCTTTAAAAAAAAAAAAAAAAAGGTCGAACAAATTAATTCTTTATTCGAGATATTCTTTAATTTAAGCCTATTTTTATGGGGGGAAAAATCAACCAGGATTCCCATTAAGCAGATTCAAGAATGACAATTTAAAGCGACTAAATCTTGTAAAGTTCAGCTGGCTTTAGGGACAATCTAATCATTTTGATTCATGCAAATTTTTCACATTTTACACACATTCCCATAATATTCTTTTGATTCTATAAAGCTGCTTTGAGACCATTGTTAAAAGCGTTATACAAATTGAATTCAGGATTATCAAAAAGAAAACTTCTACAGTATATAGTGATAACCGAGCCTTTGTGACGAGTGTTTTGAGTAAATATTTGTTACGTGTTAAAGATTGAAAAAAGGAAAGGAAAGAAAAGAAAAAGATGTCGGTTTCTTGCAGTTCTAATCAATACGACGAGGCGATGTTGAGGTAATGATGTGGGGTTTATCACTTCAGAGTTAACGATTTGTCTTGACTTGTCAGTTATAGAATTTTTTCATTTACTGTAAAACACCATCATACATTTAAATCAGTGTGCAGAGTTTCTTAAAAACTCTTTCATTTCTCCTGAAGTTACGTAAAAATAAATCAATCAATAAATAAATAATTAAATAAACCACACACATCTAGTCATATTACCAAAACCCAGAAAAACTTCACCAGCTTCACCTGTGACTGTTACAAAGCACTGACACTGGAAACTCCTTCCATGGTCATTACGCGTCTCCTGACAGAACGATCGTACCATAATCAATAATTATATTCACTCTAAGCCTTTGGTTATGTAAAGTGTTTGGTCTACAGCTCCCTGTGAATGAGCTCTTACTATAATTAGTCCGCCGAGCACACCGATATAAACCTGTGATTTGAATTGTAGCTGGCACTACTGCCAGGACTCTTATAGAAGATGAATTCATACCGCTTGACCAGGTAAGATTTGAGAATTTAACAGCATTGTGGCAAAAACATCTCAAATCAGCGGTGCTTTAATAAATATCCTGTTGCAGATATCCTGGTAAATATATTAGCCTTTACAATATTCATCAACATCTATTGCTATTGTATATTAGACATGGGGAAAGTAAAATCCATTACATGATGGACGATTCATATACTGTACGTATCCGCCACAAAGACTGAAAAATCTTTTTTTAAATTTTTTTTATTGTCATAATATTGCATGTTGGCTAAAGGTATTGAGGCAACACGTCATAATTCTCCCTGTACACAGGACTTTTCCTTTCTGAAGCCTGGGCCGGATGGCTAAAACTAGAGAATTGTGAACTTCTGAGGGAACTTCAGGAAGCGATCAAGAAGGCATGGATTGACTGAGTGACCCCAGAGGACTGCAGACGTCTTTCTGACTCTATGTCCAGCCGGATCAGGCAGGTCTTGACAATGGGTTTTAAAAAATGTGTAATTCACTTTTGTAAATCCAATTCTAATCAAAATGATGATTTTCTAAGAAGTGTAAATATATAAAACTGGACACAAGGTTAAAACACAGCCGAAAGACAGCAGAAGCAGAAATCTTGTTCTTTTTCCCCCCCAAGTTTTGTAAGATCGGTGTAAGCTGTGATCCGAGGTTAGGTAATCATATGAAAATGTAATCCTGGTTCAAGCCTATTTAGCATACGCTCGTCATACGCCGGCGCGAAAGAAGCGCTGCTCGGCTCCGTCTCGAGACGCTCCTGTAAGCGTGCGGCTCAATCTCAGGCGTTCCTGTTGAGTGGTGCATCTGGCATAAGGCGATGCATGCTCTCCCTAAATCGCACTTAATTATCACGATCTCGAAATCAGTCAAAATAACCACAAATTATTTTTGTGAAAGCTGTGCAGTGCGGAAGAGATAGCTGCGGGCGTGTGTTTTAACACATCCCGGCTGTGCGCAAGAGCGAGACAGGAAACAAGAGGGAAAGCTCATCCTTACACATGCTTATCAATGCTCTCAAGCCTGACCCTGAATCTCCCACCCCCCCCCAATGCCCCACACACACACACACACACACACTCCCTCTCTCTCACACACACATTATTTACTATCTGTGTCAAAGCACATCGATAGTCCTGTGTACATTTAAACAATGCTGATAAGATATCGACTCTGATAAGATAAACCTAATCACTTTTAAATGGATCATTTAGTAAAACAGCAGGAAGTTCCTGCCTTTACACATTTCAATTATTCATCTGAATAACACTCGGCTCTCATTTAGCAGCCTGGGGCACAATGATCAATCGGGTAAAGAGAGAAATAGAAGTTTGGTCGTCCAACATGGCATTAAAAGTTTGCCGATTAGCTCCACGGGAACTTTTAGCTCGTTTTTATAGATCACACAGAGAATGCATCTTCGCACACACTGCCAGTGTGCACTCATTTAATAAATACTAGAGTCAAAAATCAATCTGGCTGTAGAATTTTTATTTTTTTTAGAAAATGCATACAGTAATTTTTCGACAAACTTCTTGCTTTTCAATATACTTTGATCAAGACCGAGATCAAGACTATAGGGAGGATGCTTTAACATCTCAAAGGGGTTTTTTGCATGTTGACCGTGTGGGCAGAAGTGTGCGGACGTGAATTGTCGGGCAAGATCACAATGCACTTGGAAAGAAGTCCTTTGCGTTTGACACAAGTTTAAGCTTCAGCTCTTTAATAAAGCATCTGACTGTAATGAGCGCTGTTGATGGTTGAACCTGGTTCCTGATGATGTTCCAATACTATTCCGTGTGAATCCCAGAAAACTGAGCATCAATTTTCCAGCTAATGGTTGACTTATGAGCTTTTTCAGGGTTGGCGATTGAGGATGCTACTATTCCATTCCACTCTCAGTAATGATTCTCTTTAGCAAACTTTCACCTTCCTTACAGTATCAGTCTAAATTGTATTTGCAGATATCCAAACACTTCAGTTCATGCTCTTCCATGAGTTGTTCCGGTTCCAGACCACGAAAACTTAATCACGGTACTCTGCTCTTCTTCCGTGCAAGTCACAAGTGGGGCATTTATTTTTGCTCGCACCGCAGTTACAAATGAACTGATGTAACACCTTCACACCTGCACAGCAGTAACTGGGGAGACAGTAGCCTCGAACGGAAAGCGCTGATACGACAGTGCGGCCAACGGGAGTTTTCATATAACTGGAGTGCGGATCATTTTTGACTCCTCATAAAACGGTTCGACTTGTTAGCAAGCCCAAGTGCCATATTAATAAAAAATATAAATAAAAAGACTGCTCGTGGTCTATTACATTCAAAGTTGAATTAGAGGAAATTTGTAAATAAATAAATTAAAGTTGTATAAACTATTCTTCAAATGAAAACTGCACTTCAGGCAGAGAGAGGGCATCCATAGGCCAGACACACACACACACACACACACACACGCACACACAAAGATCAGATATAATGTAAAAGCAGAAAGAATACAATGCGAGTGTATGTAGGCAGATACACGCTGAAGCTTCCCTTTTACACTCTTTTATTTTTATTACCAAACAACCTGACCTTAAATCCAAAGAGAAAGACGAAGACAAATGCAAGCGCGCACACACACACACACACACACACTTTTCCTGAGTCAGGGCCTAAAGGCTGCCAATACAACGCTTTAGAGAATAAAGACAACAAAATATACTACAGGTAGCAGAGTGGTAAATCTCCTTCTCTGCTTTGCCATTCAATGGCCTAAACACACACACACACTGTGGGTTACACAACAGCACATAACTGGCCTAGAGCCAAAACTATGCTATTGTATGGCACACCTCTAGCCTGTCTTTCTTTATTCTTTTTCTTTCTCCCACACACACACACACAGTGAAAGCATAAGACTGGATACCTGTAGAGAAAATACGTTATGTCTAAATAGAATGTACAAGGATTAGTTTGAATTGTAAAGCTGTGTGTGTGTGCCTCCAGTCCCTCATGTGAAATCGTGTGTGTCTTGTGTCAACAGGAACATGAGGCCTATGAGAAACAACACAGCAACAGGCTAGTTGTTTTCTTTCTCCCACCTTCACACACACACACACACACACACACACACGTGACCATCCTTATCCCCTCCCCTCAGTAATGTCCACAGGACTGCCAAAGACTGTCTTAGACACCCAAGTGAGAGACCAGCAAGAACAGGACGGTGAGCTCATGTGATGTTACACACACACACACACACACACACACACACACACACACACACACACACACACACACACAGCTTTAACTTCATATAGTCTTTTTATAGTGAACAATACAAAAGCTGCTCATAGTCAAGGCTACTGAGATTAACGAATTTAAATGTGTTGATAAAGAAATTACTGAATACTGAACCAAGCAAAAGAATGTGGAATGCTTCAAGTGCTTTTTCACACACGGTTAAAGCACACTCGGAGGTGCTAAATTCTTTACACACGCTGTTCGTAACAGACCTGTACTTACATAAACGGCACGCCGGCAGTAAGTCTGGTGGAGGCTGTGGAGTCTCGACGCAGCCCCCGAGTTACTTGTCACGTGCTATACGTCTATTCCCAAAGTAACAGTCTGAATCAGTGTGTTTGTGCTCGAGGGGGCAGAGCGCGAGTGAGCGGCTTCTCCCTCAGGCACAGGGGTCAAAGCCCGAGTCCAGCAGCGGCTCGCAATCTCAATAGTGAGGGAGGAAGGGGGAAAAAAAATTAGGCGCGCCTTGGGGCCTCGTGTCACTGTGCGGGCACAAACACTAACACGCCGCTAACCCCAGTGTCATGGCAACATCACACCTGCTTAACTCGAGTTTACGCGGAACCCGAGCGACTCTGAACACTCGCCAGTCACAAGACACGACATGCTCGAGGAAAGAGTGTATGTATTGTTACGGACACGCTATAAACCAGGGATAGGAATCAGCGCTCACCACCCAGTGTGATATTATGATAACAGGGTGACAGATTGAAACTGAGAATCCATAAGTATCACGACTTTGAGTATTAAGATTTGATATGACGTTATTTTCTACGATTTTGTTACAATTTTACACTTAAAAAAAAAAAAAGTTTAATGAGTAATTAAATGTAGTCCATTCCTTAGAAAATTAGTTTTCATTTAAAAACCATGTGCAGCATTAACAACACAAACTTCAAATACAAGAGTTTAACAATTAACTTCAAGTTAAATTAAGCAACAAAAAAAAAAAAAAAAAGGCCAAAATAACTATTATTTCATATAATCAAGCTTGGCAAATTATTCACGCCTTCCATCTGGGCTCAAAATATGTGAATAGTTCAGGATGTACTCCCTGCAGGATTATAAAGAAACAGCGACGTTTTACCGCCTCAAATGCCTCCAAAACACCGTACGCCTACATGCCGTTGCTGAACATCCTATCCCAAATATGGAGTTGCCCTCCCTTAAAACCCAGGAGCATTAGAAAGTCGGATGTTAGAAAACTGGAAATTGGATTCCAATTCATCCTAAAGGTGTTCAGTGGCAGTGGGGTCAGTGATCTGTGCAAGTTCCTCCACACCAAACCGAAACGTGCGTTGATGGATGTCACTTTGTATCGGCAGAGGTATCGTCATGCTGGAACAAGATCCAAAAAATAATCAATAATAAAAGTTTATTCATTTTCTAAACTTCATATCCTTGTAGGGTTGAGGGAGGACTTGAACCTGTCCCATGGAGCTCAGGTCACAAGGCAGGAGAATTTCGTGGATAGGTGGCCATACACTACACTAATTTGGAAACACCAATTAGCCTACATTGCATGTCCTTAGAGGGGGATCTAAAAGTACAAACTCTACATAGGAAAAACTCAAAACCCCCGAGACAACAGGCCTAACCACTGAGCCAACTTGCCCCCTTTGGAAGCGTCTAAAACTCTGTATCTCTCTGCGCTGTAGCAATATCATTACCCTTCACTGCAACCCTGAAACACAGCCACACACCACTATCATCCTCCAACAAACTTTACTGCTGGCATTCCAGTTGGTAGTGTTCCCATGGCATCATCCAAACCCATATTCATCTGTCAGATTGCCAGACAGAGAAGTGTGATTCATCAGTCCAGAGTTCCCACAGCTCCGGAGTCCAGTAGCAGCATGCTTTACACCACTCCAGCCTGCTCCTGATATTACGCATAGTGATACGAGACGTATGTGAGACTGATTGGCCACTGGAGGAAAACCATTTCATGAAGCTGCAGATGCCCGAATTTGTGCATGTTGATGCTGCTCCCAGTGGCAGTCCGAAACTCGAGTGGGCGACACTCCTGTACGAAAGATAAGCCATTTTTACACACTGTGTGTTTCAGCACACACACACGTCGATGGCCCCATTCAAGTGGCCCATTCCAGTTTGCATGGGCCACTGCTTCATGGCTGAGCTGCTGTTGTACCTGACCACTTCAATTCCACAATAATGGCATGTACAGTTGTCCAGGGCGGATCTATCAGGGCAGACATTTTCTGAGCTGACTTCTGACAAAGATTGCATCCTATAATAGCACCATGTTTAAAGTCACTAAGCTCTTCTATTGCCAGGGTTCTTGTTGGAGACTGCAAGGCTGTACTGGACTTTATGGCAATGAGGGTTGCTGAAACACTTGAACACAACCATTATGACGAGCGCCTATATTCGCCATACAACTGGGGTATAATAGGCATTTCACAGAACATAGCTGTCCATCATATTTTAATAACCCCAGTAATGCCTGCTGTCACTCACACTAAAAAGTATTTAATTAACAATTTCTTGTACCAATTTTGTACAGATTGAGTCATTCTGCCTACATTGCCAAGTTAATAATGTAATAGAGTATAAACACTGTATATACTGTACAATAGACAATGTGTTTTTTATGATGGCGAATTTTTAAAACAATGCAATCGAAACCTTTACTAGTTACCACACTATTGAACCCATAGTACATCACAATACATACTGTTCACTTAGTCAATACACCCTGGATGGAAGACACACTCCCTCAGGAACAATGCATCTCAGGGAATCCTTCTACTGGTAGATTTAAGGGAAACCAGGAAACCTTAAGTAAACCAATACAGAGACAAGAGTATGCAATACCCATCTCAGGATCGAACCCATTACCCTGAAGCTGTGAGATGACACCGCTACCCAAATCTGCCATCCTTGATGTATATTGCGCGTTATGAAAACAGCCTCATGTATTGTGATATTTCATCCAACATCAATGCAAACTTAAATTCTGTTCATATATCTTATATCAGTTCTTATTCTGATATTTACCACAGTGAAATAGATAGTCAAATGACAAACCAGACACTGAGAATGTGTGTAAGGAGAAATTGGACCACAAAAGCAGGAATGTTTGCAGCCTGGTTGTAAATAAGAAGCGACTAAGTAAAGACAGTTATGTGCTTTTGGAACATTATGTACAGTTTTTTTTTATGGCTGGTTGATTCTCTAATGGCATGCGCTATACATTATGTAATGCTGGTGATTACGTGAAACCTTAGGTAGAGTGCAGAAGTAGTGAATAGGACGGCATTTGGGATTGGGCCTGACTGTGCTGGTGCGCCAGATAAACATGATGTATGTCGATGTGATGTGCTTGTATTACTGTGGGTGGTGCATAGTGTAAAGTCATTATTGTTACACATCTGCTTCATTCACTACTGCTATTTTTGGTCCATCTATACAAATCATCTGCTTAATCTGCGCTTAGTGAGGCAGTATAAATGAAAGTTTCTTCAACGTCTGGTTCTGTCCTGGCCTGTCTTGTTTAGTATCCATTTGGTTGTTGAGTGTTGAGTTGTACAGTACCTCATTTACCACAAATATTTCTGTGGCAACGAAAGAATTCTGTATCCTGGATGATAATGCAGCACGTATACAGGTATACACACTGCCTGGCCAAATCAAAGTCAAATACATATATTTTGTTTGGACCGCCTTGTGCCTTCAGTACGGCGATGGCATAATTTTGATAAGCTTATGCTAACTCCTAACATTTATTTCAGCCCAAAGTCAAATGTACAGGGTGGGCCATTTATATGGATACACCTTAATAAAATGGGAATGGTTGGTGATATTAACGTCCTGTTTGTGGCACATTAGTATATGTGAGGGGGCAAACTTTTCAATATGGGTGGTGACCATGGTGGCCATTTGGATGTCGGCCATCTTGGATCCAACTTTTGTTTTTTCAATAGGAAGAGGGTCATGTGACACATCAAACTTATTGGGAATTTCACAAGAAAAACAATGGTGTGCTAGGTTTTAATGTAAGTTTATTCTTTCATGAGTTATTTACAAGTTTCTGACCACTTATAAAATGTGTTCAATGTGCTGCCCATTGTGATGGATTGCCAATCCAACCCTCTTCTCCCACTCTTCACACACTGATAGCAACACCGCAGGAGAAATGCCAGCACAGGCTTCCAGTATCCGTAGTTTCAGGTGCTGCACATCTCGTATCTTCACACCATAGACAATTGCCTTCAGATGACCCCAAAGATAAAAGTCTAAGGGGGTCAGATCGGGAGACCTTGGGGGCCATTCAACTGGCCCACGACGACCAATCCACTTTTCAGGAAACTGTTCATCTAGGAATGCTTGGACCTGACACCCATAATGTGGTGGTGTACCATCTTGCTGGAAAAACTCAGGGAACGTGAGAGCTTCAGTGCATAAAGAGGGAAACACATCATCATGTAGCAATTTCAAATATCCAGTGGCCTTGAAGTTTCCATTGATGAAGAATGGCCCCACTATCTTTGTACCCCATATACCACACCATACCATCACTTTTTTTGTTCCAACAGTCTTGGAGGGATCTATCCAATGTGGGTTAGTGTCAGAACAATAGCGGTGGTTTTGTTTGTTAACGTCACCATTCACATAAAAGTTTGCCTCATCACTGAACAAAATCTTCTGCGGGAACTGAGGGTCCTGTTCCAATTTTTGTTTTGCCCATTCTGCAAATTGTGTGCGCCGATCTGGGTCATCCTCGTTGAGATGCTGCAGTAGCTGGAGTTTGTAAGGGTGCCATTTGTGAGTAGCTAATATCCGCCGAAGGGATGTTCGACTAATGCCACTCTCCAGTGACATGCGGCGAGTGCTACGCTGTGGGCTCTTGCTGAATGAAGCTAGGACAGCCACTGATGTTTGTTCATTAGTGACAGTTTTCATGCGTCCACATTTTGGAAAATCCAACACTAAACCAGTTTCACGAAACTTAGCAAGCAGTTTGCTAACTGTAACATGGGAGATGGGTGGTCTCGTAGGGCGTCTTGCATTGAAATCTGCTGCAATGACCCGGTTACTGCGTTCACCAGATATCAACACAATTTCGATCCGCTCATCACGTGTTAATCTCTTCGACATGTCAATGGCTGTGAACAAAGAGAAACTTGTAAATAACTCATGAAAGAATAAAGTTACGTTAAAACCAAGCACACCATTGTTTTTCTTGTGAAATTCCCAATAAGTTTGATGTCTCACATGACCCTCTTCCTATTGAAAAAAACAAAAGTTGGATCCAAGATGGCCGACTTCCAAATGGCCACCATGGTCACCACCCATATTGAAAAGTTTGCCCCCTCACATATACTAATGTGCCAAAAACAGGACGTTAATATCACCAACCATTCCCATTTTATTAGGGTGTATCCATATAAATGGCCCACCCTGTATTTCTCTCCAAGATCTTGCATTGATAATGTGAGAGTGTGAGTCGGACCGCTGTGTAAAGCCCTCCTCAAGCACATCCCAAAGATTCCCAATGGAGTTAAGGTCTGGTCAATCCATGTGTGAAAATTATGTCTCATGCTCCCTGAACCACTCTTTCATAATTTGAACCCGATGAATCCTGGCACTGTTATCTTGGAATATGCCTGAGCTGTCAGGGAAGAAGGAATCAGTATGTTCAGAAAGTCAGCTGACCTCATTTTCAGGCATTTAACATTGCTGAACCTAGACCAGACCAGCAGAAGCCACTCCAGATCATAACACTGCCTCTGTAGGCTTGTACAGTAGGGACTAGGCATGATGGGTGCATCACTTCATCTGCGTCTCTTCTTACCCCAATGCGCCAATCACCTTTGAAACAGGGTAAATCTAACCTTTTTCCAATCCTCAACAGTCCATTTATTCTCCCTAGCAAAATTAAGTCTTTTTTTTTCCAATTAGCCTCACTGATAAGTGTTTTTTTAAGCCTACACAGCTGTTTGGTCCCAATCCCTTAAGGTCTCTTAACAAATCTCACTATTAAATATAGCCATGTGATAGTCGTGGGATACATTTAATATATGTTTGTTTGTTTTTTGTAAAGTTGATCTCCTTAGTTGGTTTCTTTGTTTGATGCAAGCCAATAATTTGACATTTCTGAAAGAGAGTAACATCTTTGCCATGAACACCCCATATATGTCTTCTGACATGGTTGTTTAAGAAATGAGAAACTACTTACTGCATCAGTTAGAGTTAAATAACTCGGTGCCAGCTGAATCATATTAATCACTGCAGTAATTATCTAGTGGAAGACTCCTAACTATATGCTCAGTGAAATCCAGGTGGTGACTTTTTTTTTTCTTTTTGCCGGCTGGTTAGTGTACATTGATAGATGGATATTGCTGGAAGGATTGATTTTTTGTTGATGGGTCAGAAGGATTAGATTGTTTTTAAATTGCACTTCGAATGGTGATTTGCTTTAAGGAGTGAAACACTGACATTATTGTTATCCATTTTAAAATAAACCTATAGAAAGTGCGAAAATGTAATTTGTGCAGAGTGTATTTAACTAATTATTGCTAATGAGGAATAATGAACATTAAATTATGTAGTTTAATTTGCTTAAATACATGCAGCAGCATCCTTAGCGCCACTCTTAGTTTCTCTTGGCTGAACTTCAGCACTGACCTTTACAGCGCGAGTGTCCGAGCCGGCTAAATGCCGTGCCAAGTCAGACAACCGGGAAAAAAGTCAAAACATACAGGAAAGAAGGTTTTAAACCGAAAAGTTGGCTAAAATGGAAGTGCATCTGTTCCAAAATTCGAATGAATGTAGTATATTTAATAGCATATATGTAGTGTAGAGCAAGTCATTTAATTAATGAGTCCGTGCCAACAAATAGAAAGTGGTACATTGAATACGGAATTTAAACCAAGTTTTTCTTCCTGAATTTTTAATAGAATTTTCAAAACTGGATATTTGTCTTTATTCCGACTATCTTATGTAACTGTAACTGAATAAACACTTTGCTCATCAGCTATGGGTTTCACAATAATACCACTGTTTTTGTAACTGATTTTAATTTAGGAAAAAACCTTTAAGAGACAAAATGAAAACGTCCCACTATAGTGTCCCACACACGATTTTTGTGAATCTCAAACTCATAATACGTAAACACCTGAATGAGGACAATGGCATAATGGTCATTTTATTGCCGAAATCAAAGACAAAAACTAAACAATAATTCAGAATTTTGTTCAAACATCATAAAATCTAACTCAAAGAAAAAAAAAATCACAAGTAGTTGAATGAACACAGATGAAAGGATTTTTGTCTTCTACACTTGTGCCATCGGTCTGTAAAGGCGATTATGAGAGAATTAAAAGACATGTTGTGTTTGAGCGTTGCGCAGCAGGAAACCAGTAGTGTGGTACTTGTGCGCACACAGTGCTAGATTGAGTCTGAGTCTGTGCTCTCTGATCTGGGGATTCGTGCCAACACTTCACAGCTGGAAATCCATGATGTCAGACTCTTTATTTATTTGGTAACATTAGCATTCACTCCTACTTCTGCTACACTCATTTACAACTAGGATAACCTTTTTTTGTGCATTTTATTATCAACTGATGCTATACTAGAAATCTAGACCAAGAACTCCTCACCCAATTTAAGCACTTGAGTGGCATAGTCACATAATTAAATTCCACAACTTACTTGTGTTACCAACAAATAACAAATGATGAAAAGAAAGCCTATGCATTAGGGATGGGGATCCCCAGGGACCACCTGATACGATATCATGATACCTAGGGGCCAATTCGACTTGCATCACACTAATTATATGGGAGGCAGTCTGCACCAATCGCGGCTCTAAGCCAATCATGGGAATCTGTGAGATCAGCCAAGTGGAAGGAGCGGATAGCGCTGTCCTCCGAGTGTGTTACACCATTCCCAGTGGTGCGTGAGCGAGCAGTTCGAAATAGATTTAGTTGACTGGCATCACATGTTTCAGAGGAAACATTACATAGTCTTCTGCCCTCCCTGACCGGTAGTATTAGCCGGGTAATTTAAACAATACAAACACTGCTCATACAAGAGTTTAACATTCAACTTAAAATCATAGAAAAAAGCGAATTTTTTTATAGAGTAGCATGTACAGTGCCTTGCGAAAGTATTCGGCCCCCTTGAACTTTGTGACCTTTTGCCACATTTCAGGCTTCAAACATAAAGATATAAAACTGTAATTTTTTGTGAACAATCAACAACAAGTGGGACACAATCATGAAGTGCAACGAAATTTATTGGATATTTCAAACTTTTTTAACAAATAAAAAACGGAAAAATTGGGCGTGCAAAATTGTTCAGCCCCTTTACTTTCAGTGCAGCAAACTCTCTCCAGAAGTTCAGTGAGGATCTCTGAATGATCCAATGTTGATCCAAATGACTAATGATGATAAATAGAATCCACCTGTGTGTAATCAAGTCTCCATATAAATGCACCTGCACTGTGATAGTCTCAGAGGTCCGTTTAAAGCGCAGAAAGCACCAGGCAGGCAGGTCCAAGATACTGTTGTGGAGATGTTTAAAGTCAGACTTGAATACAAAAAGATTTCCCAAGCTCTAAACATCCCAAGGAGCACTGTGCAAGCGATAATATTGAAATGGAAGGAGTATCAGACCACTGCAAATCTACCAAGACTTGGCCGTCCTTCTAAACTTTCAACTCATACAAGGAGAAGACTGATCAGAGATGCAGCCAAGAGGCCCATGATCACTCTGGATGAACTGCAGAGATCTACTGCTGAGGTGGGAGACTCTGTCCATAGGACAACAATCAGTCGTACACTGCACAAATCTGGCCTTCATGGAAGTGTGGCAAGAAGAAAGAAAGTGTCGTTTAAAGTTTACCACAAGCCACCTGGGAGACACACCAAACATGTGGAAGAAGGTGCTCTGGTCAGATGAGACCAAAATCGAACTTTTTGGCAACAATGCAAAGCGTTATGTTTGGCGTAAAAGCAATACAGCTCATCACCCTGAACACACCATCCCCACTGTCAAACATGGTGGTGGCAGCATCATGGTTTGGGCCTGCTTTTCTTCAGCAGGGACAGGGAAGATGGTTAAAATTGATGGGAAGATGGATGGAGCCAAATACAGGACCATTCTGGAAAAAAACCTGATGGAGTCTGCAAAAGACCTGAGACTGGGACGGAGATTTGTCTTCCAACAAGACAATGATCCAAAACATAAAGCAAAATCTACAATGGAATGGTTCACAAATAAACATATCCAGGTGTTAGAATGGCCAAGTCAAAGTCCAGACCTGAATCCAATCGAGAATCTGTGGAAAGAACTGAAAACTGCTGTTCACAAACGCTCTCCATCCAACCTCACTGAGCTCGAGCTGTTTTGCAAGGAGGAATGGGCAAAAATTTCAGTCTCTCAATGTGCAAAACTGATAGAGACATACCCCAAGCGACTTATAGCTGTAATCACAGCAAAAGGTGGTGCTACAAAGTATTAACTTAAGGGGGCTGAATAATTTTGCACGCCCAATTTTTCCGTTTTTTACTTGTTAAAAAAGTTTGAAATATCCAATAAATTTCGTTCCACTTCATGATTGTGTCCCACTTGTTGTTGATTGTTCACAAAAAATTACAGTTTTATATCTTTATGTTTGAAGCCTGAAATGTGGCAAAAGGTCACAAAGTTCAAGGGGGCCAAAAATACTTTCACAAGGCACTGTACGTCTGTTCGCAAGGCCAATCTGTGAATAATTTGGAGCGTACAACCTGCAGGATTATAAAGAAACAGTGACTCGAATGCCTCCAAAGTCGCAACTTGACCATTAGTTAAAGAAGAGGAGCTGAAGTTCACGATCATGAGCGCCTTCTAACATGCACGACTTCCACGACTAATTTGGTGTTTGCGTTTGTCTAGTGTAAGAGTGTGTAGTGAGTGGGTTTTGAGACTAATAGGCTCACAGAGTTTGGGGGAAAAGGTTGATCGGAGGCTTTTTAACATGGGCGACTTTTGATAATGTAACACCATAAAAATGCATTACTGCACCACTTGGAATCTTGTGCACTCGGCATAGAATCGGTTATATCTGAGGCTGATCGGTCATGGCTGCTCGAGCTGAAAACCAGCCAAATCCAGTCACTGGCCAATAGACCGGTGCATATCTGTTTTAAATATGAAAAAAAATATATATATATATATAGTCAGTGTGTTGATACATGCCTCACACAAAAGATTAATGACAAATGTATAACAAAACCTAGCATTTCACTTAAAACTAACTTTCTGACTTGGTATTGGGATACGTGTAGCTCAGTGGTTAATGCATAGGACTACGGTTGGGAGGGTCCCAGGTTCAAACCCCATGAGCAAGGCCCTTAACCCTCATCTCCTCAGATGTATAATGAGATAATGTAAGTCCCTCTGCGTCTGCCAAATGCACTGCTCCATTTTCAGGTGTTTAATCTGCTATAGTTTTCCAAACAACCAGATCTAAACAAAGACCGAAAAACAAATGAAGAAACAAACTTGTCTATTATCGTCACAATACTAAGACTAAACTGATGCCAAATTAGCAGTTGAAATGAACGCTTATGTGGGGTGGACCCAAACATACAGCCCCACATAATCAAGCATTAATGCATGCACGCTGTTTTCTCAAAGGCACAGACTGCTTATTATGTGTCTGCCCAGGAAGGACTATAAATACACAGCAGTACAACTTTGAGCAAATACACCTGGCTACATCACACAGAGAGAGAGAGAGAGAGAGAGAGAGAGAGTAATATAAAACACATTCCACACAATCACCAATTGTTTAAAACTATATTGATTTATCCGTTCATTTTCAGTAAACGCTTGGCTTGTAAGGTGGACGTGGAACTGTGAGAGCAAAACAGCTTCCAAACTGCACTAAAGCTGAAGAATGTCACAATAGCATACACACACACACACACACACAAATTTCACACAGTGGCTCTGCTCAGGCCTTTCAAAGGACTATAGTGTACTACAGTGAGGCAGTGGGTACATGCATCTGTGTGTGTGTGCGCGTCTATGTGTGCGCGCACGTACAAGCTTTCACTGTGACGTTATCCTGGAGATATGTCTTCCAGTTTAGAAAGAAAAAAAAAAAAGGTGAACAGTTGCTGTCAAAAACCAGTTTCTGCACAATGCGAGACAACTTGAATTACGACTTACAGAAAGATATTGCAATAAAACCGTGAGTGTACAACAATAAAACAATAAAAACACTAACATTGGAACTGGAGACCTGGGGACCCTGAGGTCTAGACACCTTAGGCTTTGGCAATCTTGTTACAACGTATGATTCTTGTATGTTTGGGAATAACTGAGAACACAAAAAAAATCTTTTGTAGAATAAAACAAGCTTATTATACAACTCTTGTTTTTCATCTGTATGTTTTACAGTTATACTATTATTTTTGTTACTAATACTTACAAAAATAAAACTCAAGTATATATATTTTTTTATATACTGTACCGTTTTTGTTCATTTTTATTTTCATCACTATTACTTAGTATATTAAAACTTTTTTCCCCAGTAAGTCTGGAGTTACACGGCTTCTACCTTGAATATTCATTATGCATTACTGTAATTTGTCTTGATGTCTAAAATGAACTCAGATTAATTTTACTGCCACTCCTAAGCACACTTACTTGTCATATATGACACAGCGAAAGCTCACATGTGGGTTCCTGTTTCACATATTTCACGTTTATGAATTGCTGTGTGTGTAAAAGCTTGCAGTTGGCACTCGTCATGTCTAATGAGCAGACTGGCTTGGGTCGGAGTCGAACAGGAGCTTATTAAAGTCAGGAGATGTTTAAAGCGAGCATTTTATTTCAGTTAACTTGCATCAGCTCTCAAAGATATTGAGCCTGTTTCACTCCAATAAATGCTTAGAAAATTGTATTGTTGGTAACAGTTGCTGGTTTAGGAGGGGAGGGGAGAGATATGTGGTGTCACTAAACACTATTCTACACCGGGAATGTCACGTATGCACGATGTGAAGAATTAATTCTGGTATTTCCCCAGTTTTATAAATATAATAAAATAGAAGTCCAAATATTGGAACATTATAATACAGTATTTTAATTTAGTTATTGATATGATGAGATGAACTACAGTCCATGTAGTTCATATACATGGATTCATATATGTGTGTATGTGTATGTATATATATACATACACATATACATACACACACACACACACATATATGTACTATATATATATATATATATATATATGTGTGTGTATGTATGTGTATGTATATATATATATATATATATATATATATATATATATATATATATATATATATATATATATATATATACACACACACACACACACACACACACACACATACATACACACATATATATATATATAGTACATATATGTGTGTGTGTGTGTGTGTGTGT